>VZTA01017788.1:0-62384 GCA_013398855.1 Mohoua ochrocephala | reverse complement strand
GGACCCGGGGCCTCCGCAGCCGGCGCGGCCGGGCATGGCTCGCCTGCCCTCCCGGCAGCTTCGGGCGGAGCGGGGCCGCCTCCCAGCCCGAGCCCGGCAACGCAGGGTCCTGGAGCCGCGGTGCCCGTGCCGGGTGTCCCGCTGCTCGGTGCGTGTCTGCCCTCCGCCGGGAAACCGCTCCCGTCCTCTCTTTCCCCGCAGGGAGGCGGCCGGCGGGAGCAGCTCCCGTGCCGATGCTGCTGCCGGCCTGGGAACTGTGCCTCTACGGGCTCCTCACCGTGGGCTCCCACCTCTACGCTTTCTACGAAGCGCACCAAGTGTCTCGAAGTAAGTGTGCGACGTGGGCGGGCTCGCTCGGGCACAGCTTCCCGCTCGTGGCTGCCGAGGCTGTTCGGTGTGAGTTCTCCTCGCTGGGTTGGTTTCTACTTTGTTCCTTTGCGAGGAGCCCCTGTGTTCTTCCCAGCTGCCAACCTGCCCTATGCGAAGAAGAATGGGCAGATGCCCCCTGGGCAGAGCTTTGTCCCAGGGCTTTTTTGCCTTTGAGTGCCAGGAAGGCACATGGTAACGCTCTCCTCGGATGTGGCTGTCAGGGAAAAATATGAGGGAGACCTCTGAAGCTCAGCTGCTCAGATAGGGAAAATTCAGGAAAGTTGGATTTGAATTGTCTTGTTTTTCCTGGCTAGTCACGTGGAGCTCCTTGCAGGTGGGTGGTTCAGAAGCAGATGTGCCTTCCGATGGTACTTGCCAGGGTCTCTGATCCTGGAGAGGCCCTCGGGCGAGTGGATGCTCCCTGCCTGCCACTCTGGGGCTCCGGTGCCGAGTCCAGGGCTCAGGGCAATGGTTGGGTTGTCTGTAGAGCTTTGTGGTCAGTTTCTTTCCAAACACCTACCTCTGCCTTGTGTAACTTCTTGGTAGCTGCTGTGGTGGCTGGTTTGAAGTGCAGAGCAAGGGTGGGATTTTAAACGAATTAAGTACAATTTGTAGATGAAAAGAAGCTGTGTTATAGCACATTGTTATTTAAATGGTAATAAAGGTTATATTATAAAAGCATAACAACCTAGAGAGGCTTGGCAGGGAATATATATTGCATCTTGTTAGGCTTTAATCAGCAAGGTTCTACATTAATGACTCTACCTGGCTCTTGAAAGAGCTCAAGGGAAGAGCAGAAGTGCCAGAAAGGTATTTGCAGAGCAGTGGAAGGAGTGCTGTGTAACCGGGTACAGGGCTGTGCACCCATGCATGCAGCAAGTCTTCTGCACAAGTGGCAAAATGTGGTTGCAATGGGCTCTAGAGGCAGCTTCTCTGAGCAGCTTTTCCCTGTTTTGGCTGTACTGGCCACTCTCGGGTCTGTGTCCCCCTTCTGCCCTGGTGGGAGAAACCAGGCAGTTCTGAAAAATGGCAAGTGAGGACTGGTGCAGGTGTTGTGTGGTAAAAGGTGGGTCACTGCTACTGTCCCTGTTGCAAGCATGAATCAAAGCACAGGTTCTGGGAAATTGCTTTGCCATTGCTGCGGGGCAGTTGGGCCCCTCACCTAGTGAGCAGTGATGGGATGGCTTGCCCTTCCCTGGATGTGAATATCCTCACTGGTGGAGACCAAATGGGAATGTGCTGCTCTTGAGCAGCAGAGAGCCCATCTCTAACTCTTCCTGCTGTGGCCGCTGTGTCCTTATCAAAGGTTTGCTCTTCCCTGCAGAGTATGAAGCTGCGATGGACAGAAGGTTTGGGCTGGACCCAGGGACTCTCTTTCAGGGGCTAAAAAAGGTAGGAGAGGTGACAGCGTCTTGTTTTGTGGCAACAATGTGAGCATCGTGCCTCCATGCCCTTTGCACATCCAAGCTTCTGATTTAGCTTCAGAAGTTTATAGTAACATGCAGATTTAGATACTCATAGTTAATTTTAGTCTGATGTTTCTGATGAGGAAGAGAAATTGGCTGGGTGTGTCTAGATCTAAGAATCATAACCAAAGTTTTGTTCGTTTTCTTGATCCCTGGCTTAAGTGTTTATCCTTTGCTATGTCACTTAATAACCCTCTATTTTACTGTTTGGCCTTAAAATTCTGATCAACCTTGGCACTTCCTGCAGCATTTTCCCCCTTTTTCTTGTCACTGGGTGATTTGGATAATGCTTGATGTCAATGAACACATTTTTCTTTTGGTTGGCCTGTAGTACAGCAGAGAGGAGAACAGATTTTTGAGGGGTAAGGTTGTAAAGAAACATAGTTGGTATAAAAAAAACCCCCAAACCCCAGTAAGAAAATTAGCAGTCCTCTACCTCAAACCAAAAAACCACATCCCCACCCTCCCTTCCTTGCATTTCTTCAAAAGAGTGTGAGGTCAAAAGCAAATAATGCAACTAATCTTGAGGATTACTTACACAAAACCAGGAATGCACGTCTGCGGAAGTGTTTTGGTGTTTGGCCTGCCATCACTGCTGGTGATGGACCTTTGATATATGCTTTCTAGAATGCCATAAGGCAGTTGAGATGAACTTTTAGTGAGGCTTTGTATCAGACACAGGGCTACCAGCTGAGCCCTCTTACCTAATTTATATAAAAATCTCATGCCACAGGTAACTCAAGCTGACTTAACTCCATCCGATTGAAACTAGGCTTTGTTGAAATGGGGAGTTAAACTTCTCTTCCAGCAAAGCACCTTTCCACTGAAGTTCTTGGTTTTCCAAGGCAGAGCAGAGTTGCTCTCTGAATGCCTCAGGAGAGATGGTGCGCTCAGCTTCAGCACCAGTATGAGGCGTAGGAGGCACAACACCATCTAAAGCTCTGTTTTCCTGAACTTTGACCCACTGGAAGTGAAAATGGTGCTGAGTTCGCTGTAAGTGATCCGCCTGGATTGCTGAGATGATGTTCCTGAGACGTGGGAGTTCTGTTGGGTAACACAGAGCTGGCATATTACAGAGATATTCCCTTGTCCCTTATGGCCACACAGACATGGTGACTGGTTCCCTTCATGCCACAGGACCCCATGGACTTTGAGTGGAGCTACTGGATTGAGTGGGGAAGGGAACGTATTCTGTGGCTTCTGGCTGGTCACCTGCTGGTATCACAAGTGTCCAGGCTCTTCGTGGAGAAGGTATGTAGGGATTTTCTTCACAGTAGGGAGTTTCTGATGGGTTTGTTTACTGTGGATATGGGAAGCTTTGCAGTGAGGCCACTGAGTGTGGTAAATCCCATTCCGTGGTGTGAATTGTGTGTGGGAGTTGGTTGCCTTAGTATTTGGATATTTCAGCCACCAACCTGTAAAAGCCTCTGCCTTGTTGTAAGCCACTAAACAGCATTGTTTGACTTGTACACATAAGAAGGGTGCAGTTATTCCTTTATGAGGAAAGTATGTAAAGTGATGGCTGCTTGGGTTTTGGCATGATTGTGGGAAATGATCTGTGTGTGCTGTCCCACCTGCTAGTTTGGGGAAGGAAAGGAAGAAGTTATGTTCTCCCTCAAATTAGGGAGGCTCTGATTTTCACATGATAGTACTGCAGAAACACTTTCCCTTTCACCTTTAGGGATGCAGTTGGGTTTCTGTGTATTTTCACGTGTGTTCCTAATCTTGTTGACTATATTTGTCTCTACTGTAGAACTTGTGTAGGCAGCACAGGTATTGTGTACCTTTTTTTTCTTTAGAAATAGTTAAACTAAAGGTTGTTAACTTTTCTTTTTCTGACAGTATAAACCATGGTGCTTGATGGTTTATGGAATGGCTGCCTGCTGGTCGTTACTGGGAATCAAGGGCTTTGCTGTCATTTTGTTACATGCAGCTATTTCCTTTGCCGTGGCTCAGTTTCAGCTGTCACTCCTGACGTGGCTGTGCTCCCTTATCCTGCTGTCCACTTTACGCATACCAGCCGTGGAAGAAACCAAGGTAATGTGAGAAGGACTAATTAAGTATCAAATTAATTATGGTGGTGGTTGTTTGTAATGGCATCTATCTTTATGGCAGCATACTGTCCTTTCAGTTGATATAAACGGGGGTTGGCTTGAAAAGTCTTAAGCAGCAGCACTGCAGTGACTCGTGCTGGAGCTGCTCCAGTTAGAAAAGTCACATTTCTCTGTCATGGTGGCCAGTGCTCTGGGATCAAAGTATGTCCCTTAATGTGTAAGTGGTATTCAGTAGAGCTGGAGTATGATAATACTTCACTGGTGCTCTATTAAACACATTTCATTGCAGCTCTAATCGTGCCAATTTAAGGTGCTGGGCTTTAGGTTTGTATCCAGGAGTTACTCAGTTAAGCCTGCCTGTACTTATTGGTGACTGTGACTTCTGCAGGGAGGGAGACTTTCTCCAGCACTTTGATTTGTACCAAATGAGTTACTCGCATCACTCAGCTGTAAGCAAGCTCCATTTTGCTCCTCGGTGGCTTTTTCTGGGTAATACAGATATGGAAAAACTGTTGCCCAGTTGTGAGGAAACGTCCTGTTGTATTTCATTGGACCAATGGGAAAAACTGGACATTTGTTGTAAGAGTTGTTGCCCTGATGTTCAGGGGGAGGAGGAGTGAGTGTGTAAAATCTCTTCATGTGGTGTGGTCAGTTTTGTGCTTTGCTCTGACAAGGAAAGGGCTCACTGCAAGACAAATTTTCAGTCAGCCGAGCTGCATTTGCTGATGTTTCCAAGTTTTTTGTGATGATAAGTTTTTGTTGTTGGCGACAAGTGTGATACCAAGTGTCAAAAGGTCAGTGAAGGCTCAGTAACATTTTTTCAGCCTTAAGCTTTTTCAGGAGTGACTAATTCTCTTCATATCTAGCTTCAGCCCTAGTGGTCCCTTGGCTATCAATTGTGTTGCCAGCTGGTTTGAATATTGTATTACTGGACTAAATCTGAGGTAGAAAATGTTTCATTTCTGTAAGAAAAGCTCTCCTGCTGTCCTAGTTCTTCACAGCCTAAAATGTTTCTGAAATCAAGCTGTTACCTCTCTATGCTGGCTGCAGTAGCCCTGGAGGACCTTTCTCCATCAGAAGCCAGTGCTTGTTGTTCACGTGTTTAGTGCTGCTCACTTTAGGTTCTCATTCCCGCTGCCGTTGGCTTTAGTTTCTTCCTGCTGCTGCTGGCTCCAAAAGTTGGGATCTGAGGAGACACTGCTGTCTTGCCATAGAGAAAGCACACCATTGCACCGTGGTGATCTGGCTTTGTTTTGTCTTGCAGAGAAAGTGGTATGACACTGAAAACGAGTATTATCTGCTGCTCTTCACTGTGTCTGTCCGCTGCCTCTTCTGCACTAGCTTCAGCCTGGAGTACTGCTGGCATGCACCGACCCAGAAGTCATCTCACTCCTTCCCCTGGATGCTGGCATATGTGTTTTACTACCCTACATTCCACAATGGACCCCTCGTGAATTTTGATGAATTCAGTAAGCAGGTAACAGTAGTTGTTGTTTGGGTGTCCAAAGCTGTCTTCCACCAAGTTATAAAATCATCAAATAATACTATTTTTAGGAATGTGACAATTTTAAGTGTATCATTAGGAATTTTGCAATGTTCCGGATATCAACTTTTAAGACAAACATGTCTCCTCAAGTTCTTCTGCTTCACAAGGTGTTCTTGTCTGACATCAGATTCATCCCTTCAACCAGGGAGCCAGTGACACGCTTTGTTACATTTGGAGAGTGTTCATAATTTTAGCATGCAGCTGCTGGACTGGATTTTTGTTTTCTTCTTCATCAGGTGGAATAAAATAATTTATGTTTTCAGCATAAGCTTGCTATTAACTTTGAAATAGATTTCAGAGTCACAGAAAGCTGATAGATTGTATTGAGAATTCCTGAAAACTCCAGTTTCCCCTCACGTGGATGTGGAAACAGCCGATGACTTACTAGGAGCACTTTGCTTCAATTGAGCAGTGTGTTTAATGTATAAGACCTACCAATTTTACTGAATGTTTTCCCTAGTCCATTGCAGGCTTCTTTTCAAGCCTGCTTTTTACATGATGGGAAAAGTCCACTTTTTCATCCTTTATTGCTTTCCATATTTTCTTGCATGCTTGAGTAAGAAGTGGTATTACAACCTGTTATGTCTATAGCTGAAATTATTGTGTCAAAGTGGATTAGGGAACGTTTCAAACCATAAAAGTGATTTTTTCAGTTTATGTATAGAAGCTTAGGGATTGCTTGCTTCTGCTTGTATTGGGGGATTGTCTCTTGAAGCCAAAGAAAATACTGGGCTTTATGAAAGTGAGACTAGGTTCTGGTGGACCCTTGAGCAAAAAGTCCTGTGCTCATTTGTGTTCACTTGCTTTGGAAGATGCAAGGCTGAACGTTGTTATCTTGGGCTGGATATTGTGGGAAAAGTCTGCATAGACTTGCATAGAAATGGAGGTAATGTTTTTTGCTAGTTATTGTTTTGTAGCTTCTGAAGTGTGTTAAATTCCACCTAGATCCTTGTACCCTAGGAGAGGGACAGTTGTGCTTTCTTTCCAAGGACTGTTTCAGAAGACCTATGAGACTCCAAGCTGAAAGCAGCTTGGGGATAGCTGGTAGGAAAAATTGGAGGGGGGCTTGCTTTGAAATTTAGCTCACCTGATATGGCTCAGCAAAGACCTATGCAAAGAGCACATGTATTTTTGGTGTAAAAAGAAAAGGAAGCTTGAGAATGATATGCCTGTATTTGCAGAAGGTTCTCCTTAATATGTACAGGCATGTATGGTTAAAGCCATAAAGAAGATGGAACAAACTGAACAACCTTAATGTGTTTCTCATTGGTGTTTGCTGAAGGTCATTGTGAGAGCTCTTACCTGAGCAGAGAGTACCACCTTGGCAGGCGAGGTCAGAAAAGGGTTTCAAAGGTCGCAGTGCCCAGCAGTTGATTCAAAATGCATGATGCAAAGAGAGTCTTTATTAATGCTATTGGAAGAGACCACTCTCAGAACCCCTTAACTCAAGCTGAGAGTGGGATGAGGGTTCCTGCTGACCACACTGGGAAGCAGAAATTCTGGAGCTGGAGACGGCGAAACTGCTGCATGGCCCAAAGAATGTAAGCAGATCTGGCAATCGGCATCCACTGCCAGGCAAAAATGAGACACTGACACTTTGTCACTGGCCTTGTTGAATTTCTGGGTTGAAACAAGACATAGCAGTTCTAGACATAGGTTGGAAGGCCTGTTGTGCAAATCCCTGTGATAAAATGGCAGTCTCCAAGCTTTCACCTAGCTGATATAAAGGAACTCTCCAAATGAGTGGGCATGTTAGTTGCACTGTGCTTGGGATTGAGGGCCTGTGCAGATGAGTTGGTTACTTCTCTTGTATGTGCATTTTTGGTGGCCAGTTAGAGACTGGAGAAGGAAATGTTGCACACAATAATAGGTGTATAACGCATGACTGAGTTTTTAGGCAATCCTATGTTTCTGGTTTTTGATTCTCTTCTCTTTTATTGCAGAAGGGTAGTGCAATAACAATATACCAATGTGTTTACTGTAGTTAGCAGTGTAAGAGTTTGGAGCCTCTTGAGAAGCCTGTCAACTGCAAACTCTGCCTTATCTAATATTTAACTTGCACTTCCGTTTGCTCAGCACATCATGTAGGTCTTGCTGACTTTGGCAATGCTGTGGGAGAGAAAAATAATTAAGAACTGTCCTCAAGTAATCGATTCTCTGCAGTTGGTAGAAGTTGGAGGTATTTTAAGAGAGAGCAGTTATTGTTCCTGTGTTTGGAAGGGCTTCTGCTTGGAAAACCTTCTTCGTAGATGTAGTTTCTTTAATCTTTTTAGATTATCTCCAGAGGTCAAGTTGCAGGAATTAAAGTCTCATGTCTGGATTCTGTTCAGGTTAACAACACTTGGCCTTTTCTACAACAGTTTGGTGCAATGTGCGTTCACATTTGGCTTCTTGTTGGTTTCTACTGCTTACTGAGATTGAGAATGGAGAGACCGATCTCCCTCGAGAGTGTGTCAGGAATTTCCAACTGGTGTAGTCAAAAGTTCTCAGGATGGGTATTTTGAGTAAAACGGTCAGTTTTGTGCCAGGTAACCTCTTTGGATTTCTTCTTTAGATGAGGAGACAAGAAGCTTTCAGTTTGAAGACCAATCTCAGCATCTTAATTGTGGGCATAATTCGTATTTTCTTTTGGTGGTGCCTGGCTGAGCTGATGATTCACCTCATGTATATCCATGCTCTCTACAGTAGTGCTCTGCCTTTGGAATCTGCATCTTACTGGGCCTTGGGTGAGTATAGAAACAATAGCAGAAAACTTTCTTCTTCCCCTACTTCAAGAACCTGTCTGCATCTCTTTTAGTCCATTTGAAGGTACTTAAATGTAGCGTGTTATAGCCAGCCACTGTCAGAAAGGTGGTCTACAGACTTGTAATATAACATGTAGATTCTCCATAAGCTTAGTTGAACTTATTGAGCTGCTTCCTAAATCAAAAAATATTCTGTACTTTTTCCAGTCTAGGGTATGTCTCTAAACTTTGGTCTAAAGTGATTCTCCCCCTCAAGTCAATTTCGTTGGCACTTAAAGGAGTTTATTTAATGTGAGGATGGGAGGAGGGGAGATGTTAAGAATTATTTTTGGTGTCCTTCTGATTGATGTTTCTAGTTTGTGTTCACATTGAAAAGTAAAAGGACAGAACTTGTGCAAATAGTAGAGGGAAGGACTTGCAAATAAGGTAACCTGAAAGTAGTAGTCAGTGCCTCTCAGTACTGTTTTCCTGCTTGGCTTCCCCCACTCCTACCCTGCTCCCAGCTCCCTGGTATTTCGATAAAATGCCCAACTGTGAGGAAAAAGAGTGCTGACAAATGCAGCATAAATCATCCAGAGCTTTAGGTGGCAGATGTGGTTGATTTGATTCCTGCCCCGCCTTTGCAGGTGTATCACCAGGTAGGAGGGAAAAAAGCAAAGAAACCCCAGATCTTAAAACTGCGTTCTGATAAAGCCTTGGTGATTCCCGACTTGCAGGAGATCTCTCACACCAGGGATTGACACACACACACTGGTGTGTGTCCTGTCCAGCCCTCGCTGGAGCTCACCTGTGTCAGCACAGTGTGTGTGTGTGTTGGAGGACACTGTTGGACTGCGTTGGACTCTGGTCAGCAGAGGGCAATGTGTGCACTCTCTGTGTACCCCTATGTGCACACATACACACTTGATACATGTTTTAGGATATAATTTTTATACCTGAAAAAGGGCAAGGGGGAGAGGTTTGTCTCAGTGGTTTGTTGTTTGTTCTACTCCTCACTCAGTCACTGTTTAGAAAGGGGATTCTGAGTTTTCATTTTCTGTTCTAAATGTCAATTCATTGATGAGTTAAATCTGTTAGCTCCTAGTGCTTGTGCGTGTTACAAAAAACCTGGCTGCTTGATAATGCAGGGAAGGCTGCAGAATTAGGGATGAAATATTCCAGCTACGGTGCTACTGGTGGATTCCTCTCTCCCTTCAAGGCTACCAGTGTTGATTTTATAGGGTGGGGAGAGAGTTACTTTATAGACAAAGGCTACATTACCTGTGTATTTATTTGATAAAATAAAGTGTGTTATTCTAAGAATTAAAATGCATTTTGAACAGAGGGTTAGGAAAGGTGAAAGTGCCTCAAAGCAACAGGAGATGAAAGCCATGGTTAGAGCAAGTTTGTGCTGTAAAGATGCTTGAATTCAAGTCAAATGATTGTGTTTTAACAAGTCACCTGTGGAGACCCTGCCTTTAGGAGAGGTGTGCTGAAAATGTAACCTGACTCTCATTGAGCTTTGTCTTTGTAGTAATGTAGGCAGGTGTTTAAAGTATACAGAGATTTTTCAATGAGATTTTGAGCTAGAAGTTGGTCACTTAATATTTTCTCTGCAGGTTTTATCACAATGATTTACATGGGTTTTGTTAGACACAAATCAGTGATAGGCCACAGTTGTGACTTGCTTTAGGGAGCCACCAGTATATGAGTAGGGGTACTGGTAATAATTTACTATTAAGTCTTACTGGATCTTACCATGCTTCTACCAGTTCCTGTACAGAGCCAAACACTCACCTCTGTTACTTTGCATGCTGTGTTATTGGAACTGTTTTCATCAGATAACTGGGTCTTGAGACCAAGGAAGCAGCTCGCTGTTGACTCAGGAGGATTATCCATGGTGTGTAGGCCTTTCTGCACTCATGGAGTTTGTTCATTTTGGGTTTCCTGTTTAACTACAGCAGCTTCAAAACAGTATGGAACATCTATTTACACTGATCCCTGGCTGCCCTGATAGCGTGGTAAACTTAAGGGAATGGCTGTGAGGCTGTTCTGCAGTCACCTCTAATTAGGGAGCTTATATCTACTACTCCATTTTTTCTTCTTTGAACAATGGGCAGTAAATGCCAGCAGTGCAGGTAAAGACAACACTGCTGTGAGATTTTGCTCTCAGCACCTAAGGGCATTGTCAGTCTACTCCTCATCAGTGTGAAGCTACAGTGTGTTCTGCATCACTGTGTGGTATTCCTGTAAGGTGAGACAACAAAGAAATAAAATAATACCCCAGAACTAAACCCTGACTGAGTTAAAATGCTTGTTAAAAAATGCTAGTGTGTAACAGTGTCATTTATGGCCATGTAAAGCAGAAATGCTGAAGTAACCTAAACTAACATTGCAAAGGGCACACAGGTATAAAATTAAAAAAACCAGTACCTGGGAGAATGTTACCCAGCAATAAGAGAAGTATTTTCTCTTGTGTGGATGGAATCAGAGGCAAACGAGTTTCTAGAAGCAGCAACATACCAAGTGGTGCAATATAGCTTTTCAGTAATCAAATATTAGGTCCCACATCCAGAACAGAATGAGGAATATGATGGGACTGTATCCAACTCTATGCCTGTTTGCTATATATGTATGGCCCTTCAGTTTGTGGAAGGGATGTTAATGTCTGAGCACAGAATTAATTTAAAGATGTCAGCTGTGCAATCCCAGAACTGTTATTTATTGGTCCCAGGAAGCCATTGTTTGGAGAATGTGAGCATTTTCCAGAATTCACAAATCATTGTGTCTATGTTCACAAATGTTTGTGTCTGTGGATAGTTAGCTATTGACATACTGAGCAATATCAGGGCATTTGTGCTTTTTTAATGATGACTATCCAATGCGGTGTTTACAGCAATTCCATGGTTTTGTGTTAGTGCTGCATCTCATTCTGGTAGCATCAGTCAGATTGTCTGAAAGAATTGGGTGCTTTCAGAATTAATGACACAGCAGGAAGACCCGTATTCCATATTAATGGAAACCATGATAGTTCATTCTTCTCAGTTTTTAATGTTAATTGGGAATAATTCTCTGCCTTTACATTTTACACTGTAAAATGTAGATTTGCAGGCACCATGAATAAAAACCACTATGAATTCCAGTAATCCAATACCCCGATGAACTGCAGCATACCAGAAAAATAGCTACACGTGCCAGATCAGAGGTTCATCTGTTCTACTGAGTAATGTTTGGATGTGGTATGTAATGAAGCAAGAGAAAAGAAATGAGTAAAGGACAGGTAGATTGGTGATCCTTTTCAATGTCTGTTCTTCAAGCTTCTGCAGCTGAATGACAAATTCACTGACATGTAATAATGGGGAGCTTAATAGCATTGATTGAAAGAGCTTAAACTGAAACAAGTGGGTTTTTTTTTTCTTTACTATGACAACGTAGATTATCAATGGTAAAATTCACTCTGCTGAGGTACATTCTATTGTACAGAAACTGAATGTATGTTGCTAGGTCATTGAAGTGATTCTGAAAATGCAGGTGTTGAAAGCAGCACTGCCTCTGTTTCCCTTACGAGGCTTCACATTTATCCTGGTGATTTCAGCACCATCTACTTGTCTCTGCTCTTCTGAGCAGAGCTTCATGTGCATCTGGCAAGGTACAGGGAGTGATGAAAGACAGAATTGTATATGAAAATATATTGTTGAATGTAATTGTTGCCCTGGATTAATCTAGAGCTTAATAGATCCTGTAGTTGTGAAAATATATTTTACTAGGAATGTGTCTGTGCTTTGTCAGAGGTGTGTGATGTATAGACATACATCTGAGACGTACACACATGATAAAATGTTGTGAATTCTCTGTGGGTTTAATGCATTGGTCCTAACCATGTGCTGTCTTTTTGTTCTAGTGAAGCACGCACGAGGTAGTGTCAATTAGCTATCACTGCTTTAATTATTAACTAGGCTCTACTACTTCAAAAGGGTATTTTCATGAGTGGCATGTAAGTCAGTCTAGAATATGATCTGTTCAAAGGTGGAGCCATGTGGTTTAATCAGCAGTTGCTGATCCCATGTTCTAATTTGTTAGAAGAAGAAATGTTCTGTATGTTCTTCTTTGACAGTGAGACCTACAGAGCAGTCTGTGTAAATTGAATGCAGGGTGCTGGTTTTGACGTATTTGCAGTTTTTTCTGATAAACCCACAGATAGGAAATAGACTTCTGAGTTCATTTTCAGAAGCATGCAGTGTTTTGCTATTGAAATCAGGGTATCTGTTCATCTAAGTGGTAATGAAATACTAAGAGGAGTCTGTGATTTTTTCCGTCCTGCAAAATAATGATAAGGAGAAACTGCTGAAATATTTGGCATCTTGAGGTCTGTTTTGAAAACTGGAAATATAAACATGAATCAGAAAACTTGTACCTTTTTTTTTCTCTAAAATATTAAGTTGTTCCCTGTTTTGTAGAAAGAAGTGTTCATGTGCATAATTTTTCTTTTTCTAATCTTTCCTGTAGGCTGAACTTCAAGATAGTATTGGCAATTAACCTACTCCTATGACTACTTTTCTTTTTACTCATGTGCGTTGTGGCTTAACCCCAGCTAGAAACTGAACACCACACAGCTGTCCAATCCTTTTCTTTTCTTGGAGAGGTGGGAAGAGAATCAGAAGAATAAAACCAAGAATTTATGGCTTGAGATAAAGGCAGTTTAATCGGTAAAGCAAAAGCCGCATGCGCAAGCAAAGCAATACAAGGAATTAATTCCTCGCTTCTCTGGGCAGGCAGCCCCAGGAAAGCTGGGCTCCTTCACATGCAATGGTTACTTAGGAAGACAAATGCCATCACTCTGAGCATCCCCCCTTTCTTATTTCCCCAGTTTTATATGCTAAGCTTGAGCATATGGTATGGGATACCCCTTGGGTCAGTTGGGGTCAGCTGTCCTGGCTGTGTCTCCTCCAAGCTCCTTGTGCACCCTCAGCCTTCTCACTCGTGGGGGGTGAGGAGCAGAAAAGACCTTGAGTCTCTAAACCCTGTAGTAACAAAAACATCCCTGTGTTTTCATCAACACTGTTTTCAGCACAAATCCAAAACTCCGCCCCACACTGGCCGCTGTGAAGAAAATGAACTCTATCCCAGTAGAAAACAGTGCAATGTGATAACTCTTGGTTTATTTAGAGAGCTTTTTCATGCAAATACTTACTGTTGAACATAGTGCTTACAGTAGATGTTTTCTTATAATGGTTTGGGTTGGAAGGGACCTTAAAGATCATCTAATTCCAACCCCTGTGCCATAGGCATTCCTTCCAGTAGAACAAGTTTCTCAAAGTCCTTGGGAGTGTTCATGGTAGGTGTCTTTAAAGTATGTGTGTGCTTGAAAAGCCTTCTGGTTTCCTTTAACTTGGAAGACCTGTCTGTACCTTGACTGAGAGTTCCTTGACAGCTCTGTTTAGTCTTGTTTAAGTGATTTCACTTTGGGACCTTTATGTCCATTCAGCTTTGCCTAAAAACAAGCACTTAGCCTCCAGGACAAACACTGTGTCACTTTTTCCTGCCACTACTCCATCCACATAAGGATGATGTTTCTTGTGTGCTGCTCGAAGGCTGGGATATTTTGAACTTGATGATACGGCCCCAAATTCTGAGCTGTTATAAATGTCTGCTTCCTATTAGACTACTGCCATGTGTCAGTAGCCCATTTGAAATGTGACTACGTATTTATCTCCATTTTCTAGTGCAACCTGTCCTGGTACTTGACAGAAACAAGCATCGGCAATCATTAATGCCATAGGGTCAATGTAGCTGCAAAAAGGGTAAAGTTGTGATGTTGTGCTCATAATAAAATTGCCTCCTAAGTTACAGTTGACCATGACTTTTGGTGATGGCTTAAGGACAGAAAAATGCAAAGTGTGATTTGCAATACCTGGATGCAAATGTTTTGTTGCTTGCTTATGAAAGTATTCTATTTGTTGACTTCTGTCAAAAAATACCAGGCAGAATTTTGAGAATAAGTTGACTAAAACAAATTAAATCTTGTGAATGTTCTAATTTGTAGTTATCTTTGTTTCAAAGCTCTATGAAATGTAGGAAATGCGGTTTTGCAGTAAACTTAAGGTTAAGGAAAATATTTGAAGGTCTAGAAATACATTTTTAAAGCATAGGAAAGCTTAGACTTTTTTAAGGATTGGAAGATGATAAATTGAAAATACCAGCTTCTATAAAAGTAAATTGCTTTAGTCTGGGACTTCAAACAGCTTTACTGTTGAAATACATGGGATTAAGATTGGGTACTTTAGCTTACTATTTTATCCCTTAACACATTCAGTTAAAAAAAAAAAAAATTACCCTTGACTTTGAATCCTTTGAATTAATTTATTCTGGAGAAAAGATATGAATCTTTGCAGTACTTTTTCCTCTTAGGTGTGTTATAATGTACATTCGATATGGCTTGTTTCCAATTTAAAACAATGCTCATGTGTGAAGAGATTACGTGATCTTGTTAATGAATTTGATTGTTAATTTCATGTTTTTAAATCAGGTGAAGCAGTGTGCTTCTGGCTGCTTTGTGCTAGAGGGGAGCAAATGCAAAGCAGCTGGAATGTCCCAGGTATGCAAGAAGGTTTAAAGCCTGTGCCTGTTGCCAATACAGCCCGGCTATTGTGTGGCTGTGAATCTTGCCCTTAGTTTTTCCTGAGTGGCCAGAACTCTCCTACTGCTGGCATGAGTTCAAGACCAATGAGAACTTGGTCTGTGTATTTTAGTAGTGACCTTTGTGTTGCTGTTTTTGTGAATCTTAGAGTTGCCGCTCACAGAGTAGCTCCTGTGTGCCAGGTGTGACTGTGATGTGGTGTCTGTGTTTGAGATGCCACTGCTACTGAGCTGCCTGTTAGTTACAGTAATGACAGCCTAGATGGGTGTTATTGGAGATGGTGAAAATGCCTTTTTTTCCACAACTCACATATTATGACTTTGTATCCGTGAACTCAGTCTTTCATCGTTGTATTTAAAATCAAATGTATTGATTTTTCGGGTCTCAGAGTGGAAGCCTGTTTCTAAATACCTTTCCATCAAGCACAGCCAAAGGATTTTGAATTTTACTAGTGCACAGACAGCTGTGATCTTCATAATTGGTTTGTGTGGGTGTCAGTGTTCAGCTCTCCAATGAAATTTGTCAGAAAAGAAATGAGACACTGAATGAGAAGGGAATTAAAGCAGAAAGTTAGCTGTACAAATGATTTAGCAGTAATCTAATGTGGAGCTAATTGGCTAGTATCCAAATTGTGCTTCTGATTGTTTGTTTTCCTCTGGGGAAAAATGTTATTGAATACTAGATGCCTGCTTCCCTGAAGTAAAATACCATAAGCTTCATGTCTCAGTATTTTGTTGTAACATCAATTTTTATCTTGTATGGCACAACTATTTCTTATCATGTGCATGGATTATGATATTAAGACTAAAAATGTTGGATTGTGGTAGCAAAACACTGGCCATGTGTAGGCCAGCAGGAATTTTGCATTTTATGTTATTAGTGCCAGAATTTCACTCTGGGTTGGTATACAGTAGATGAATTTTTAATGCTTAGCTTTTGGTTGTCATCCGTAGTGTACTCATTAGTCAGCAGAATGCAATAGGGATGTACTCACCCCCCACCTCAAAAAACCAGACAGGTTACTTAAATGTTCATGGAGTTGTACTGCTGCAGTCAGATTAAACACTTGGTCTCCAAGGAAAGTCTGCTGGAAGGCTTTGAAATTGGGCTGAATGTCTAAAGTCCTCCAGTCAAGTTAGGTAATATAACTGAGCAAAAGCAGAGCACTGGAGTGGAAGGAGATGTAGCCATTGCATTTTATAATTTTTTTCTCTGTTGAAGTATCATTTTAGTTTCCCTTCTTTGTGGTGAGGTTTTCCATATGCCAACTGTCAGAGGGAGAAGTTCACCAAAGTCATTGGGTCCTTCAGGAATGACCTCACCAGTTCCTGTAAAGGTGTTGGCCTCTGTTTTTTACTGTATTTTTACTTACTGGTCAATACCACTTTGTTGAACAGAAAACAATTAGAATATTAATATGAATCATCTTCCTTTATGATGAATTCTAAGGTTGTTACTTGCATGAATAATAATAATAATAATAATAATAATAATGAGAATATGTATGATTTTCATCTCAGATCTGTGTAAAATGCTGGATTTTGTGTCATAACCTGAGGTTAAGTTGTGAGGGAGCACACTGCCAAAATTCCTCCTTTGGAAATAAGGCAGCTAAAGGACCTTAAGGAGACCTTTGTCTGTGGCTTTAAAAACTGAAATATGCTTTGAGCATTATGCCAAGTGGAATTCCAGTCTTCTATGCCTTGGCTGCAGCAGAAGGGGATCTTTTCTGAGGCTCAAATATATCTGAGAGGACATGGGATGTTTGTGGGGATGTCAGGATAAGGTGCAGTTATAACCATTGTTTATGGCTGTTCTGGAGCAACAAGTGTAGACTCATTGGTTGGGGTTTTTTTGCAAAGATAAATTTACTGTCCCTGTGGTGTAAATGTTCATTGCTTTTATTGGTATATTCCGATTTTTAGCTCAACATAAGTCAGCTTTTATTTTTTCCCAGCAGTCAACACCCACAGTCCAGAGATTTTTGAGAGTGGAACTGGAGATGCATACTTGTGCCTTCATATTGGAATGATGGTACCATTTTGTGTGTGTGCCTAATGCCATAAATGCATGGGCTTGTGTACTGTGGCTCTTGCAAAAGTAGATGTTGTGTATCCCATCAAGCAATGGTGCTTGCCTTTATTCTTGGCATAATTGCTGTTTGGAAGTAATTAGTACTAACAGCTTTTAAAAATATTTCAGGACTTGCTTAAGGTATGATTTCTTTTTTTTTTTTTTCTTTTAGGTGGTCTGGCTTTAGCTCAAGTACTGTTCTTTTATGTGAAATACCTGGTTCTTTATGGTGTTCCTGCCCTCCTCCTTCGAATGGATGGACTCAAACCTCCAGCTCTGCCTTGCTGTGTGAGCCTGATGCACAGTTTCACTAAAATGTGGAGGTCAGTCACTGTTGCTTTTCAGGCAGATTATTACTGATACATGGCAGTCAGTAAGAGCACGCGTGTGTGTGTTCATGCTCACCTGCATGCTTGCTTTCCTGTCCTTGTGCTGCTTCTCTCACCCCCATGATTCATCTTTAGTGCTTTTTAAATGAATTTCAACTTGATGGTTACGTTTTTCAGACTGTGGAGGGATAAGGGCAAGTACCCATTTCAGCATTTTAATCCTTTTGATTGCTAGAGTTAGACTCAGTCTACCTTGGTTCAGTAACATAGCAATTATTTTTTCCAGTTATGTATTAAATGGTTTGTTTTTCAGTCTGGGTCTAAACCCTACATTTCAGCTCGAAATCCTTCTAGAGATGGAAATTAAGTGCTTGATTAATCACATGAGGAAAGCCATAGTTACAATACTTTAACGTGTAGAGTCATATGGTAGGGGAAGTCTTGAGCACACTAAAAGTACTATAAAAATGGTACTTATTTATAAAATAGGATTAATTTCTCAATCTGCTTTGCTTTTAAGGAAGTTTCAGCACAATATTTCTTCAAAAACTTACTAATTTTAAATCTTTTGTTTGCTTTAAGTCAGTGTTCACTGAAGTCTTTTCACCAAAAGCTGTCTCCCAGGTGGATTTGTTTAGCTTCTGTGTAAGAGTAGATTCACTTGACTTCTCTCCTCCCTTGTTTTCCTCTGCTCTGTCCAATATTCCTTCAGGCTGTGGGATTCTGTGCCCCAGATTTCTAAAAACATTCCCTTAATGATTTAGACTTGTCAGTCTTTTAGTGCAGAGACTTCTCTCATGTTGTGTTAGTGCAGAGCCTGTCAGAACGGTGCTTACTCCATCTTGTCTCTGACTGCTTTGCAATATGAATAAAGCTTTTAATTTTAGTCATAAAAACAGTGGGCCTGCTGTTATCAGAGTTTTATTGGATGAGATTCTAATTTTGTTTTCAGCTTGGAGCTAGTTGTAACAAGAAGGCTTTATAGTTTATAATAATTGGCAAGTGTACATTCGAAGTATTCAAAGAAATGCAGCAGGAAAAGAGTGCAGAAAACAGGTGAATTATTAAAAATTATTTGAGCTACAAACAACTGCTTTGGTTTAAATGCTCTTTCAGAGTTTGCACTGAACTTATGACCTACAGAGTTCATACAGAAATCTGTTATTTTTACCAGGCACTCTCGTGAGAACAGCATCTCTTGGCCTGCTGGCCCTCGTAGGCAGAGTTGCAAACAGCAGCAGTTTTTCCCCTTTGTCAGTTCTTATTCAGGGGAATCTGTGTATTGCACTGGAGGTGCCAAGTGAAAGTGAACTTCAGCACAAACAGTAATGACACTGTGCCAGGTAGTTGTAGCAGGCCATGAAAAGGTGCTCTGCGCCTGCCAATGTGTGTGGTGTATCACAGTAAAAAAAATTGGGCATTCCTTCAAGTATTCATAACTCTTGTACAAAAATTGAAACTAATATCTAAGTAGAAAACTTATCTCTTTATAGAAGGAAAAAGTGTCGGGTGCTGATATTTACCTTTTGCCCAGTTATTTAATTTATATCAAGCATTCATTGCCAGAAGTAGTAGAAGTTATCTCACAGATTGAATTCGTTTGCTTTGAATGTTGAAAAAAGTCAGTTAAAATATACCTGGCTTGATGTCTTGCTCTCAAAGCTCTTTAGTAATAGATTTTTCTGTAGCTGCTGTGTTATGGGTCATTCTCAGTTATCTAAGGAGTTATGTGAATGCCCTGAATTATGATGTCCTTATGCCTTTATAGTTAAACTCTTCAAACACTCTACCCAGAGGCTTTCCAGTCTAATGTGGTGCCTTGGTATGTTGTATAGGAATGTAGTGTTAGAAGTAGGAATAGCCTTTGTTTCTGAACTGTGTGACTGAACAGGACAGAAGGTTTGCAAATTATGGATTTAGCATAAAACAAGTGGAAAAAAAGGGGAAAGTAAATGACTCATGTTGTGAGGCTTTATTAACCATGGTACTGTGTTTCCCTAAAGTTCTAGATGCATTTTGATAGTTTGGGAATACAAGGATTTTAACAGGAATGTTCCTGACAACTTTATCAGAGTGTGTCTAATTTAAATATTAATAATGCCATGTCTAGTTTTAGGCTGGTAGAGTGAGGTTTGTACCAGTGTTTTCATTAAATGGTAATCTGGTCTAGCTTATTAAAGACTTCTTAGGGCCAGGTTGGGAAATGGAGTGTGTTGGAATGACCCAGATGCCTTGGAGTTACACCACTCTTACCTTCTGTCTGGCATCAGGGACACTGCTCAGAAAAAAGTGCTCGTGTATGCTTGGCTTACTCTTCCCCTTCTTGCTGGTATCCCCTTGAGAACACTCTCAGAAACAGGGTGTTATGTCAGCTGGACTTTCCAAGGCCCAGTATCATTATTTTTGTCTCAAAGCTTTTAGCAGTGCACATTTTGAAGGAGAGAAAGTAGCCTGGAGAGAGAGGCAACATGAATGTCACAATGTAAGGAACGCAAATATGCTGCTCAGGAGCCTTACACCACCACCTGGTGTCCTTTGAGCATAACAACAAAGCTTTTGATGCGATCCATCCAGACCAGTGTCACTTCTAGTCAGTACATGCTGACATAATTCACTGTGATGCAGCACGTGGAAGAGCTTTCAGTCAGGAAGGTAAGAAAGATACCACAGTGTGTCTAAAGTTGCCTAAAGTTTCTCGAGAGCTGAAAAGCAAAGCAGGTGTTAAAAAAACAAATCAAGTATTCTGCCTCTCTATTTATGATACTAAACAATAAACCAAATTGTGTCCATTCAAACCTAAAAATAAAAGATTTTAATTAAAAAAGTTATTAAGCCTATGGTAGGTTTTCCCTAATTCACGTTTAATCAAGATAATCTCTAGAGTAAAAAAATTATCAATCTTGTTTGCTGTCTCAAGACAAATACAGGTATTGAATGTGTTGCTGTGGTTTCATTATACCAGGATATCATTAGCTTGCTAAATATGCAGCTGCATAGCTAATAAATGCATGATAAATACATTGCTATTCAAAAGCTTTGTTTTAGCTGTGAAAAGGAGTCTCTGAACTCCTGATTTCCAGAGAGGATGGCAGTTCAGTGGCACACCATCTTAGTTTTTAATTTCTGTTTTACTTTAAGCCATGAGGAATTAAAACTTAGGTTTTGTCACCAAGGTTAAAAGCAAGGTAATGAATTGTGGGAGAAGACCAATGTTGTTGGAAACTTGTGCTTTTAAAGAATTAGTCAAGGCTGATGCTTGCCATACAGCTTCTCAGCTGGGGGCATGAATTGTGTGGTGCAACTAGAACAAGTTGTGCTACTGCTGAAACTTGCAAATTGAAACTTCAATATGGAAAAATATCCTAGTGGGGAGTAATGGTTTGGAAACTACAGAAACAAAAGATAGTACATAACTAAATCCTGTATCAGTTTTGAGATATTGGTAAATTATCTAGGCAGTGTATTCCACAGAGGAACTTGTCAGTTTGTAAAGTGTAAAAATACTTCAGTTTTTGGTTTTTTTATGCTGTTACTGAGTGTGACTCTCTAACAAAAATGTTGGACACATTGGTTGGATATGTTTTGCCATGCTGGGGGAACAGCATGACACAAACCCTCTAGTTATTTCTGGTCATAGACTGATTTGAAATCTGCAGAAGCACAACACCTTGGTGATGTTCAGAGGGCTGGAGCACCTCTCCTATGCAGATGGTTTGAGAGAGTTGAATTCAGCCTGGAGAAGTGAAGGCTCCAGGGAAACCTCATTGCAGCCTTCCAATACCTAAAGGGGGCTTATAAAAAAGAGGGAGAAAGACCTTTTTATGCAGGCAGATAGTGATAGGACAAGGGGAAATGGTTTTAAAGTGAAAGAGGAGAGATTTAGAGTAGATTCTAGGAAGCAATTCTTTAGTCAGTCAGTGGTGAGCAATTGGAACATGTTGCCCAGAGAGAAGTTGTGGATGCCCTGTCCCTGGAAGCGTTCAAGGCCAGGTTGGATGGCCAACCTGGTCTAGTGAGAGTTGTCCCTACACATGTCAGGGGCATTGAAACTAGATTNTGAGCAATTGGAACATGTTGCCCAGAGAGAAGTTGTGGATGCCCTGTCCCTGGAAGCGTTCAAGGCCAGGTTGGATGGCCAACCTGGTCTAGTGAGAGTTGTCCCTACACATGTCAGGGGCAGTGAAACTAGATTATCTTTAAAGGTCCCTTACAACCCAAACAATTCTGTGATTCTATGACTTCTTCTGTGTCTTTCCCCCTTGAAATCTTGTCATTCTCAAATATCCCAAGATAGTTTGCAGACAAGTGTGTTGGGGACAAATGGTGCTAAAACTTGATGCATGTTTAATATAGGTTAATCTCAGCAAGAGTGGAGGCTTTTCAAGAAGGCAGGCAGAAGTAGCATATGAAAGGTAGATTTCCCTGTAAACAGTATTTCATCTAGAATAAAGAAAATGGAGTTGAAGAAATGCTGCCAGAGGAAAATAAAAAATACAGTGATAACGATCTGATCATTTTCAACTACCACGCTTTAAGTTCTAGATTCCACTCTGTATTTAACACCCTATTTCTTGACAGACAAGAGTCTGACATAAGGCAACCCCAATTTTCTTGCATTCTAAGGGGTGGGCTAGGAGGGCTGTATTTTGCTTGTACAGACACACACTTCTGTATGAACAGGTTAAATTTATGCCACAGATATTTTAGTGACATCCAAAAATGAGTTACGATTTGCAATTCATTTTAGTTTACTGGCCTCGTTACTGCTAAAGATTATTTGTCTGACATGAAAAAACATGGTCTATGTGCAAGGTCTCAGTGAATTGTTTCAAATTATGGATTTGAGTCTGCTGTGGACCAATCCCATTTTTGCCTGTAATGATGCCGTAAAAACCAGATCTACAGATTTGCATTTGTTTCTTCCTCATCCTGGCACTTTTTACCTACTTTTACTGTTGTTCCTGAAACCTTCTGGAAACAATTCCTTTTGTACGTCTATCAAAAAGGACCGTGCCAGGGTTTTTTTCCCTTTGTTTTGGACTTTTCTGGGAAAAGACAAGTCTGATACTCATGTTATGTGTGGGTGTGAGCACAAGAGATCACTATGACCACATGCAATATTTCTGGAATGATGAATAGCCTGCAAAAACTTACCATCTTTTATTTCTGCCTTAAACTCTTGATAGTAATGCTTAATTGCCCATTAATTTATGGTGAGGACTGGAATAGATTTTTTTAAGCAAGGAAAATGGACTTCCTGACCTGTAGAGGTAAAGTAATTACTTAAGTGCATTTTCACCTATGCTTCTTACTGTCTCAACCAGTTTGACACATACTTTCTGTTCTTTGGGCTTCTGATTTTTTGTAGTGGAATAAATAATTTTGGGAATTAGCTTGTTAAATATATCAAGACAAGTAAGATGCTGAAAGGCTTTGTAAAATACCATTGAGGAAATTTAAATAAGATCAGAAGTGGAGTTTCTGTCAGTGCTTGACTTGGGAAGCTTGCCTCCTTAAATTCCCAGATAGCTGATGTTTGGCACAAGTTAACACAAACATAATTGTGTGTAACAATAGCAACTGTAGCTGTGCTGCAGATCTGTGTAGTCAGGATAACATCCCTGCCTCTGGGCTCAGAATAATGCGCCTTTGCCTGTTTAGGGGCTTGTACTGTAACAAATGGTGAAAGGCTCACTCTTTCTGTTTGGGTCTTGTCGTGCTCTTTTGTTGCAGTGTTTCTGGATAGGCTGATGGATGGTCTGAAATTGGAGATAGCAGATTTTTCTCCCTAAATTTCTCCTTCCTATGAGTTTAGATCTCTGATTACACGTTAGTAATAACAGCAAATTGCTGTTGTGCACCTGTCATTTGGAGGTAATTGTAGGGCAAAAAGGAAGTATGATGGATTAAATTTCTTTACACGGCAGGTATCCTCAGGAGTAGTTAAGTTACCAAGCCTTGAAAAATTTGCCTGGGGGAAGGAGAGGCAGGCAGTGAAAAGAAACTCCATATCTCCATGGCAGATGGAAGGAGGGATTCAGCATGAATCACCCAAAGCCTGGTAGAAATTTGAATGGCACATCCAGATCTGTGGCTCACACCTGCTGCCTACCTTGCTGTGGAAAGGATTGCAGCAGCTGCTTTCTAAAGCCGTGGGAAGACCTCTGAGTTTCTGTGCCTGGGGAGAGGGTCTGTCTGGGGATTAGAGCCAGGGGTGCTGGACAAGCCTAC
This sequence comes from Mohoua ochrocephala, assembly GCA_013398855.1. NCBI lineage: Eukaryota > Metazoa > Chordata > Aves > Passeriformes > Acanthizidae > Mohoua > Mohoua ochrocephala. The sequence continues at coordinate 38,956 of VZTA01017788.1, read as the reverse complement.
TCGTACTATGACCAGAGAATCCCATTTTCACTGCCTATGAATGGCCTACCAGTCAGCTTCAAGAGGATCAGGTATTTTCCAGGTGATTTGTTTTATATTCGTCCTATGGTTCTAGACAGCTACATTTTTGAAAGCACTCTACTCCATGTTCATGATGGGAAGTACTGAGCAGCTGGAACTGAGAGACAAGAAAAGGAAGGATATGCTTATGCATATTTCCTTTTCCTCTAGAGTTCAGGATTGTCTCTTCTGGTATTTTTTTACCCTGTGATATTTTCAAAGAAGGAAGTTGTCCAGTACGTTGGAGACAGTGTATCAGGTAGAATAAATGTCTTTTAATTACCTAGCTTCTCATTGGTTTTCAACTTAAAAAATGTTAGTGCTGCAGCATTTCTGTTTCAAAATCAAAAGGCATCTTTTCCCTACTGTGTTTTAGAGGTGATATCTTAAATATGAAAAAAGATTGTTTAAAAGGATGTTTGGACTAAGTACAGTTATGCTCGCCGTGTTGAAACAACCTAGTGCTCATGAGTAAAGGAAAATTTTGTTGAAAGTTAAGATTGTTGCCAAAGTGTGCAGAAGCCCTTGTCTGCAGGCTTTAACACTGTGAAGTCATAGGATTAGGTTTCTTCTCCTGTGTGTACGAGTGCACTGGATCAGATCCCTGATCAGTAGTAAAAATAACATGCCTAAGACCAGCTGTGTCATGGAAAGCTGGTGTGCTTAGATAGGTAGGTGGTGCTTTAAAACACTTTTAAAATATTAAGTTCTCATTCTTGAGAAGATTTTTACATGGTCTTTGAGGATGCTGAGTGCTCTTCTTCCTTCTGTTGATGTGTAAAGTTGAATGTAAGGCAGGTCTCCCTCTATGTCCTTGCCCCCTACAACTCCTGTGGTATTCCTAAGCAGGATGACTTTGTTACACAGCTACTTTGTGGAGTGACAGCTGGAGGTGAGGAGAGTTCTCCTTAGAAAGGCTGTGGAGTTATAAGTAACCTTTAAATATTGCACCTGATTGCCAATATCTGAGTACTTCAAGTTCTTGCCAAAAACTTGACTATTTAATTGCACAATTAGTGCATATTTTTAGTAGTGGAATAACTTGTTTTAAAGTTGAAAAATAAGTCTCCCTGATTTACTGTGTTTTTTGTTAACTGTGGTGATGCTTAAAGCTGAGTATTGATCTGTGATGTTTCCAGCTAGGATGTCACCTGAATATATGGAAGTTCTGGACTAGTTAGCCATTCTCTCACTGATGGAGACAAAAGATTTAACTGCTTTTGACGTCAGCTAAATTAGTGCATGCTGCAGTTACCTACTGTACAGTTCAATTTGCTGGTTATATTAAAGCTTTGAAAGGCTCCTTAAATCTCTTCAATAGAGGGGGAAAAAAAAAGTTGCTTTGGAGCGTAAGAAGAGGTGCAATAGTAAGGCACCCTAATCATTCTTGGGTCTAAATTACATCATTATTGGGAATTTATTTGTGCAGTGACTGCATTGTCACTGTAATTTGAAATTGCTGGGATTTTTAACAATCAAGCTAAGCCCACCTACTGCTCTTCACCTGTGAAGCCCATTCTTCGCTGTATTTGATGTGAGCCCTGCGTGGACACAAACTATTACCGCTGCTCACATTTGGCAAGCAGCGCTCTGCCTGCTCACAACTACTGTAGAAAATGAGTAATGGCTGTTAATAAACTTGTTTGCTCTGTCTGCAGTAAGGATAGAGATCTCACAGTAATTGGACAATCACGCTGCAGTGCAGGAGTCTTACGTGACAAAGGCTGAGGGAGAACTTTCCCTGTGGGAGTTTGCCACTAATGGGCATTAGGTTTCATCCACTCTCCATGAGCGACCACAGGCTTTTGAAGAATTGGCGAAGGTATAAAATTAAAGTAATATTTCTTCTGAAGGGTTGTAGGAGAGAGAAACAGAATACAAATGAGACTTCTCTTTTTAAAAAAAGTGTCTGCTGAGCTGTATCGCCAAGATCCAATGATTGGATATGTGAGAAACAGAACAAATTTGTTATTTTAAAGCCTCCCAAGCAGGCAGACTTGTGTGCAATTTACATAAACACTGGCAATGGCTGATGCCTGCTGAATGTTCTGCTTCTCTTTCTGTCCAGGAGATTACAGGGGTGAGGAGGAGTCATTGCCTAAAATCATTAAAACTTTCCTCAGGCTTTCTGATATAATACAAGTTCTGCATTTAAACTGAAATGAAAGAACAAAACATATTAGGTCGTGGATTCAATTTGTAGGCTAGTGGCCACTAGCATTGTGAAGTGTTTTTCTGTGGTCCTCAAAAGCGCTTTCTCCTTGTGGCTGTCTTATTGTAGGTTATTTTTACTATGCAGGTCTGCAGCCTGAGTTCCCAGCTAATAACCGAAACTGTGCGGATGAAGCTTTGAGACTTACTAAAAGTTACTACTTGGAGATGAAAGTGTGTCTAACAAAATGCACACCGAAGTTGGACTGTATCCCGTGTCATACAGACTGTCCAGAGTCAGTCCAGGTGTATTTCTGCTTCCCTTGAAATCAGTGAGGGTTTTGTGCTGATTTTGATTGGGGTCAGGATTTCAGTGTGGATTTCCATCATTCTCATGAGGACAGGAAGCCCTGGCTTCTCCCTGTGGTGCTATGCAGCAAATACTTCCCAAATAAGGTGTTTATGGCTTTACCTTGAAGCGATCACACATCTACAGCAGTAAATGTGAAGTAAGGTGAATGCTTGTGCATTGGCCACGTTGGTGCTGCAGAGCAGTAACAGCACTGAGCAGGAACCTCTGTGTGGAGGCATCCAGCCCAGGCAGAACACCGTGGCAGCTTTGGTTATTCTGATAATGGAAGAAACCAAAAGGCAAGTTGGTGTGCTGCTGAATCATTCCAGGAAGAAACGCAACGGAGATTCAAAGTGTTTTATCTAAGCATGAAGTGTTAAAATTCCAGTGTCCTTAAGCAAGTGTCAGAGAATGATAAAGATATCTTCATATACATACAAGTTCTGCTTATTATTGCTGTAACAAGAAATTGTTTGTCAAAGATACGATATGAAAGCATTTGGCAGTCTTCATATTTTTGCTTTCAAATAGCATAGATTTTTATTTTTACTCTTATATTGAAAAAAAGCAAACTACTACTAATTTACTGCCTTGCAGGTGGTTAAAGTCAAAGCTTGCAAACAACAGTCCACTGAAGCTTGAGATCTAGACTTAGCAAGTTCTTAAGATCTTGATGTTTTTAAAAGAACTTTGAATTCACGTAAACAGGAGTTTTATCACTGGATTGAGCTACGATTTGCTTTTTTTCTTTGTTGCACGGTAAGAATGGAGATGCATAGGAAATGATAGGATTTGCCAAATGATAGGAATGCCAGAAGAGCTCCATATATGCATTTGTTCCCAATTCCACTACCATATCAGTGGGCAGACTAAAATCTGTATGTAGGCGGAATTCACTAAGTGTCTTGCACAAATTGAAAGGCTGATCTCAAAAATGAGAGCTCCAAAAACATCCTTGTATGCGGCAGAAGAGTCCCCAGAAAAATGTTAAAACGTGATTTTAAAGGCTCGGTGTCCAAAAGTCTGTTCTATAGTTTAGGTAATAGATAAATCCCAACAGATTGTTATGTTGGGCTGGGCTGCATTTTTTCATCGGGCATCTCTGAGTCTTCATTTGAAAAACTAATACTGCTACACAATATTCACAGTTTAAGTGAATATTTTCAGTTTGCTTACTGTGTTTATCTCTACTGCAAAATCTTCTGTGACAATTTAATTGTTGTTTTTCTATTTGAAGTTGTGCATCAGCTTTCTAAATAGTGCATTCAAGTACGAAGGCAGTTATGTCATTTAGAAGAATTGTGCTGATTGTCACTGAAGAGTCAAGCTTTACCTGAAACCTACACCTTCATAGCAAACTTGTAGAAAACTGAATGAATGCAAGCCATGGACAGGCAAAAGCATCTTTTAAAAATATAGATTGCTTTCCCAGATCTTTATTTAATAATGAAGATGATGGTGAATCAATTGGTAGCAGTCACTACTTGACAAATACTTATTCTGTTTGGTAGGCCGTACCTCCTCCAGGGGATTTGCTTTAGCAAAGTTTTATGGCTCATTGAGACAATTAATAATAGCACTTACAAAACCTGCACATAGACTTTGCTATCTGCTTTCCTGGTAGCAGTCTAACTCTTCAGACAAGGCGCTAAAATTATTTCAGATTCACCTTGCACTCTTGTAATTATTTGAAATTTGGAAGCATTCATCTTTAAGGGATTGCCTGCTGGGGAGATTGCCACAGGGAACATTGGAAAAAACGTGCTCAGATACAGGAGAATCCAGAAAAGTAGTTCTGGGAAAAAAGGGGAATTCTTTTTACGGAGTCTTTGGCATCCCTGCTGTAAGATACTGCTTGAGAAAGAGGGACAATGAAGCAACTTGAGTGTGGTGTCAGTGAAAGCAGCTGTCATTCAATGGCTCCTCAGTTTCCAGTGCAAAATATTCTGGTGTGGGAGAGACTCTTGGTCGGCAGCTCACTGGCTAAATGCCGCATTTATTTGCAAAGACAGCTAATGGAAGTGCTAGTCTTGCAAACACTTCTGCAATTAAATAGGATAGGCTACTCTGAGGATAAGAGAATGAGTTTGACTTTCTAGTGTCAAGTTTAGCCACATTTTAAAAGGAAGGGCCAAGAACGGTTGTTGAAACATTGCAGCTCCTACAATACTTTTTTTAAGAGATGCTGAATACCCAAAGTACCGGAGCTATAATAAATAACCCACTTGTTGGATTTCATCACTGCCATAAATGGCAACTGGGCTGATTTGAAGAGATTTAAGTGCAATTATGTTGTTTGCTCCAGCAAAGTCCTGTCCTGCTTATAGAAATTACACCATTCCTTTCTGCATTCAGGAGTGTTTATGTTCAGTGGCAGCATGACTGTTTTTAAGGTGTCTGGGATATTTCTGTCTACAATGCAATGCAGTCTCTGGGTACACAGTGTCACATTTGCCTGTCTCCATCTAAGTTTCTAATTTTTTTTATTTTATTTTTTTTTTACAAATGGCAAACTATCTGCGTAGGTCTACTCCCCTGAAGGCAGGGCTCAAAGTAAGAACCAGACCACTATCTGATTTTGAGTGGTGATGTACTGACTGCTTGCAGTGAGCATCTTTCTGAAGTCCATGGCTAGCCAAATACTTCCCAGATTATGTTGCACATTGCATGATTTGCTGTACTTTGTTTTCAGGAATAGTGTGCAGCCCAGCAGTCCCGGGGGGGAACCGACAGAAAAAAAAAGCTGTACTGGTTTTCTCTTCAGCACATGGCTTAAAAATATGGATGTACAAAACCAGAGTTGGGCAATTCAAATTATTGCAATTAGTTTCATAAAATGTGGCTCTAGTAGCTGGCTTAACTTTACGTTGATCCTTATGATCTTGGCATGTGCTCAGTACTTACATTTTTTGTATCACTGTAAATCCTTGGGGATGCGATCTCACAATCAGACCTTGTGAGATCAGGGTCCTTTAGCCATCATACTGGAGTTGTGAATTGTAGTCCCTAACACAACTAATGACTAGCAGTTTTCATGTAGGCACCTGTGGGGTCAGGTCCTTAAATACCATAGGCTGGCATAACTTGATTGAATATAAAAGCCGTGTGCTAAAGGCTCACACAGTTCCTCTGTTGAGGAACCAGCACTTAGACTTCAGTTAAAGGAAGGCACAGCTTTGTGGAAACTGGGATTATAAACAATCCACTGAATGCCATGTGCTTACAATTTTTTAATTTCCCCCCCATCATCTTTGTTCTGAATGCAAATTCGAAGACAGGTTGTTGCATTGTGCATTTAGCTCTCAGAGCAGAAACCACGCGTCTGAAATAATTTTGAAACCTCTGCCTGCAGTCATACATCTTTCTCCTGCAGGTGTGTTTTCAAAGATTGTATTTTGGAAAAGGTCTGTGTTGGTTTAGTGTATGTATATTATTGGTCACCAATCTGTAGTTGATGTCTTTTCCCAGTACAAGTTTGATTATGAAGGATTGTATGGGTAATGTTTTGTTGAATTGTATCAAACTAGAGCTTCCATGCTTAACAAGTTGTGTACAGAACTGTGATTCAAAACTGGCCTTCAGAGGAGCAGAATTAGGGATGCTTTTATACAGAAGGTAGCCATCAAATTGTCTGCACTGTGTAACATGATTATGCAATTGAGGTTAAAAATATCTCCCCTTTATTGTTCCTTTGGCTAGTTAAGATTTTGCTCTGTTCGAAGACCATTGCTATTTTGATAAACTAGATTTTACTTACTTCTTCAAAATTTGAAATGCTATTTGGCTGTTGACATTTGAGCAGTATAGAGAATTTAACTGGTAAATAATTTTTTACTCATATTGCTGTGGCTATCCTTTCTCTTGTTATTTTAGATTTTAATGAAAATGTTTATTTTGAAAAATTATGCTCATTATAGGATTTCTGAAACCAAGGCACCCTAAATTGCAAGAACTAGCAGCCGAATCCTGTATTTTGCAGGGAACTTCAGTATTTAACAAACTGTGTGAGGTTGGTTATAAATTTTGTTGTAATATCAAGTAAATATGGGCGTATTTTATAGGCAGTAGATAATCTCGTTAGTGTGCATATGGCAGGTCTCATTCTGTGCTGATCGTGGGGAACACTGCCATGTCTAATGGGTGGAGTCCTCTGATGTTGAAGGGATCACTATGAAATTTTTTAATGCAAATATGGCGTGATTATTTGTTCTCTTTTCTCATTTAATGAAGTTGCTTATTTCACCCCCAAGGTGCAGCCTTAACACTGCTATACAAACCCTCTTTACCCCTTTTTAACATTTCCATCTGAGAATGGAGGGATTGATTGCATCTGCTAGATCTGTTCCCATTGTTGCTTCATTGTATTTTCACTTCACTTGTCAACTTAACTGCAGTATATTTAAATATGAACAAGAAGAACAGTCAAAAGTGTCCATGATAGTGCTTTGTCAAAACCAGTCTCTCATAATTCTTTTTTTCAGTGTTTTTTGCCTTGCACAATGGTTCTATTCATTGTCCCAGGTGTCTGTAGACAATATCCATAGCCTTAAGTAATGCAACCATTTCTCCCATTTACAATTTGAACTCGTTCAGCCTTAATATACTTGCTTTTGGAAGTAATCAGTGATACTGTCTCGAGGTGTCTTTAAGATCTAGCTGCACACTCAGAGAATGCTGTATCATCTCAAAATTCTGTTGGTCATAGTGTGGTTATATCTTAAATGACTGCTTACATTGTTTAGAATTCAGGATCTTGGGTAGACTGTTGAAATGCATCAGTACAAAATCAAACTGAGGAATAATGGGCCCTGTCTATGTATGCTGAATTATATCTAGTGAGGCTCTGATAATTTTTCCTTCTTGTTATTTATTCTAATAAATTGGTTCTATGCATGTTTATTTTTAATACTTATTAAAAATATTTCCACAAAATATCCAATAGCTACAGCCCCTATGAAATAAACTTAAAAACTTTTCTAATAGCAAGTGTTTTAGATAAATGTTTTATATTAATGTATATGCTTTTTAAATAATGTTTTGGAAAGAGTGAAAAATGAGGGAGAAGATGGCATATCATGGCATCTACAGCAAACTGTATTTTCCCTCCCTGTCTGAACCCACTCTGCCTCAGCTTTGTCCACCACAATCTCCTTCAGCTCTGATTTCTCAAGTTAGCAGGACCATTCACTTTTCATGCTTTTGGTAAGCCGAGTCCATTGGCTTTTGGTTCAGTGGCAAAAGTAGTGATATTTTTATGTTCCACTGTCCACAAGAAGCTTGGTGTGTGTGTGCCATCAGAGACTGCAGCAGATTTGGCGATTGCCATGGAGAACAGCTGGGAGAACTTGAAAAGATCAGCCTGGCTGAAGATGTGCAGGATGGCTGTTTAGCATACAGCTCTCTCCTGAAACTGTGCAAGTGTCTTCTTCTCCCCATCCCAGCACAAACATACTGGATGCTTGGTCCTAGGAAGACAAGGGTTTCAGAGCTAAAAATACAGACTGTGTCCAGCTCCAGTACAGAAGGCTGTCTGTACAACACAGAACATTTTAGTGAGGAGAGGGAGCCAAAATGCAGTACGTATCCAGGCAGGAGGAATGCAGAAAGATAACTGGATGCACTTCATGCAGTTTAATTGCACAGTAATCTAACAATAATACAAAAGGTGGGATGATTTCAGGAAAGGGTTGTGAAAAATACAGATTTAACGATGACCAGGTACATGTTCCTAGCAGGATGTTTTTCTGTTGCAAGGCAGCTTTTCAGTGAGAAATTCATTGCTCTCCTCTCTACCCTGCTGAACAAGTGGACTTTCCTTCCCTGTTAACTCCTAGAATTTCTGCAGCTCATTGTCCATCTGCTGTTATCAGGATGCCATTAATTATCTGGTGATTTCTCTTGCTTTTTCAGTTAGAAAGCAGCACCCTGCAAGCAGTACTGTTCAAATAAAACTGTGTTGTACTCAAAATGACCAATTAGGTTGTTTGGAACAGAATGCTCAAGAGCTTAGTATATGCCAAAACATTTTCCATGTATGCAAAATGTAAGCCCATTGCAGAGCAAGTCCGGTACTGGGAATAAGACACTTGCATTTTCCAGTTGTGCCATTATGCACACAGTTAATCTGAGTTTCTATGGATAGTCCCATAAAGCTGGCACATACTTCATATATTAGGTAAATATCTCAAATCAGCAGATAACTTCCTGTAGTGTCAAGGATTTGCTAGTGCATTGTTCCTGAGCTTGGTTCTCCTGAGTTATCTTAGGAATGGAGGAACCAGAAACGGGGAAGAAATGCTGACAGCTACTGTCAATGTATGTTGTTAGGGCTGAAGATTTCAGACATGGTTCTTGTAATTTAATGTGATCTAAGTTGTCCTTACTGTCAGAAGTCCTCAAAGTTAATTTCCTTACCGATGTGAGTGGAACACACTTGCAAGGTCTGCTTCTTCATATATTCTAGATTTGAAGGAGGCATAAGGGGGTTTTTTTGATGATTCTTTATCGTGGAGAGAATTCACAGCAGCCCCTTGCGTTTTAGTGCAGTACAGAGCAGAAAAGGGGAAAGAGATTCCACAGCAGTTTTGCACAGAGGATGTACTTGCATATGACAGAAAATGTGCTGGTGACCAGGATGCTTACATTATTTCTAGTAACAGCATATACATGACTTATGCTTTATGTGGGTTATAATATTCTGAGTGTTAATACTTTATTGAACAAATACTCCAACAAGAGATTGGTGAGCTTTTTAACATGCGCCTAAATCTTTTCATATGATGATCATCTTAAATTTCACGTGTCATTACAGAAAGGAAGTTGTGTTACACTTTTGCTCTTTGTTTTATCAATTCTAATAACTTTGTGTTTCGAAACAATAATACCAACTATAGTGTTTGTACAATACTCAACAGAGTAGTATTTTTTAATAATTCGATGGATCTTTTTTTCTTGCAGAAGTTTTGATGTCGGGCTGCATCGCTTTCTGGTCAGGTAAGCCAATACTTACTTTGAATTGCACTTCCATATTGCTGTGGTTTAACCTCAGCCGGCAGCCAGGCCCCACACGTGCTCGCTCCCCACAGCGGGATGGGGAGAGGTTTGGAAGGGTAAAACTGAGAAGAGTCGTGGGATGGCATAGCAGTTTAATAGGGAAAGTAAGAGCCACACACAAGCAAAGCAAAACAAGGAATTCATTCGCTCCATCCTGTGTAGTGGTGACTTGGGAAAACAAATGTCCTGACTCAGAACATCTCCCCACTGCTTCCTTCTTCCTCCAGCTTGATACGCCGAGTGCGACACCGTGTGGCATGGGATATCCCTTGGGGTCAGCTGTCCTGACTCTGTCCCCTCCTTCTCCTCCCCTTGTGCACCCTCTCAGTCTACTTCTCAGTGGTGGTGTGAGGAGCAGAACAGGCCATGATTGTGTGTAAGTGCTGCTCTGCAGTAACAAAAGCATCCCCGTGTTTTCAGCAACGCTGTTTTCAGCACAAATCCAAAACACAGCCCCTACTAGCTGCTGTGAAGAAAACAGACCCTATCCCAGCAAAACCCAGCAAACATGTTAAAAAGCATTTCTGTTGTTATAAGTAGAAATCACTATGTGAATTCAGTATTACTTTATACTTTCTATGGCAAGATCTTCTTTTGCCTTCTGTTTATTTATTAGTTTGAAAAACTTTAACTATTTGTCTTGGATGTCTACCCAATGTCACTCTCTAAGGAACTTCTTCAGGGAAACATGACTCAGGAAGTTTCAGTGGCTGTGAAAATCTTAATTTTTCTTGTACTGAAGAAAAGCTTTTAAAAACTCTTTTCCGCTGGTGACTCTAGTACCTTCATACCTTGTAAACGGGCTTGAATTTTATAGAAAATTGTGAATGTGGAGGGCAGTCTTATATTCTCATCAGAAAAATCAATTTATTCACTGCATGCAATGGACTGTGTTCTGGAGATGAATAAGGAAAATGGAATCATTGTTTGGGTGTTTTGGTTGATGATATTTGGAGGGATGAAGCAATTAAAGCAGGGCACTTCAGCAATAAAAGGGAGGTTAACGCATTTGAATTCTACACTGACAAACTGTTTTTGCTGTTTAGACTTGTTTGTGTGGGCAAAGTCACAGGTGTTCACCAAGAACGTGTTTGCCTTCATTTTTAATAAAATACCTATTACCATCTACTGATCTGTACAAAGAAGTGTAGTGTGTACTGTGAAAGGTGAATTTTTCTGTGGTCTTTGGGCACTTAGAGAATTAATTCTATCAGTTATTTCATCCACCGAAATGTTGCAATATATCTATCAGTGAAGAACTGTACCTTGGAAGAAAGAACCCTGTATGTATGATAGCCAGAGCATGCTGTTTGGGTCCCACCATAAGGATCAGGTGGTGTCAGCCTTTCCTTGAGTTGGCTTTGCTGCTGAACTCTTTATTTTAGGCTACTTTGTCATATTTCCTGGATAAAGACTGTCTTAAGCCTTCACACGAGTCCTTGTGGCTTTAATGCAGTGGTTTTTGGCACCAGATGAGATTATCCAAGCCTAGGTCACAAGGAAAATCGGGTATGAAGTTGCACAGCCTTACTTCTTATAACCAACTTATAAGCCAACCCACTTCTCGTAACCTTTGAGCAGCAGACTTTGTAAGGTTAGGGTTATTTTGTGTATTTCTTTGTGTGTAACATTACTGTGTTTAACAGATAGCTCCCTCCATTAAAGACATAGTATCAATATTACTGAATGTACTTGTGTTTTAGAGTTCTTAGACAACTAAATATGTAAGTTCTGGTATCAGTTCTACAGAAGTGATTACATCTGTATTTTGACGAGCAGATTTTGTTTGTAATAATTGTATCAGAAATTGAAATCCTACTAAGACATGGTTTTAAATATGCTACTTTATAAAAGAAATACAGTGCCCAAGAAGGTCTCCTGGGAATGTGTACAACTACTTAACCAGGAGTAAAATCATGGTAAGCGTTGATGTACTAAGTCCCAGGTAATGCTTCTGCCATAAAATATTTTCATTTGCTTCATACAAAGAATGTAATAACATACTATTCTCTCAAACAACATTGCTTTACATCGCAAGGAGATGCAGTATTTAAGTTGTATGATTGTGGGATCCTGGACTGCAAATAGCCATGGAATTGGAATGAGTTGAATGTCATCTTTGACTAATGTATCATTTTTTTTCAAAGCCAGCTGTGTCCTGTGCAGTTCCTCTTCTAACCTTAGCTTAGACATTTTCAGCCTGTTACCTACCTCTGTTAACTACTTGGAGAGCCATCGTCTGCTTTCTCTGTGACTGTGCTGCTAAGGAGGAAGTAATTTTCCCTTCTCTTGTACCAGAATGAATTTTGCTTGGTGTTTCCTTAACTAAAAAAAAAAAAAAGTATCCTTTTAGTAGATGATTTGGAGTAGGAAACAGACTTAGTGTTAATCTCTTCTGTTGGTCTGCCTTGTGAATTTTAGAAAGTTGCTGCCTTTTTTTGCCTAGACAGTCTCTGCTCCCAAGAACTTGCAGTTCATCTCCTGTGTTCATGAAGTATCTGTCATCCATGTCATACTGTCCTCCTCACAGTTTTCATTTCCGTGTGAAATATAAACAGTAGGAAAGAAGAAACTTGAACCCAAACCAACCTGAGTTGCAGGAAGCATTGAAAGTCTATGAGCTGGGATTTGAAATGCACAAGAAATGATATTGTTTTAAATATAATGATGCCACCCTGCCATGGAACAGGGAACCCAGTGTGACACTTGCAAATATAAAATGCGGGGCCGACAAAACTAAAAATAGTCTCTGCTAAAAGGACAATCTGCCTAATTAAATGCTGACTGAAGGAACTAGGACTGTATGTACTAGCCTGGTGTACACAGTCAGTGGCTTCCCCAAATGGAGCATGCCACAAAGTATTACAGAGAATTACAGCTGCATAGGGTTTTTTCTGTGTTCTTAGTAAAAAATTAATAGAAAATAATTTCTGTCCACCTATCTATGTCTTGAACTGTGCTTCTGATACCATTTTTAAGATAGCTTGGAAAAGCTTAAAAATCCCATATATTCAAATGTACTATGGATAGGTACATATTATACTGTGGTGGTTAATAATGTGTTGTTTACTGGCTTGGACTGAACTGGATTCTGGGACTAGATTTTTAATTACTGCTTGCAGGCTGAAATCAAGTGGTGTCATGGAACTCATGTTTGTGAAAATAAAGTGCAATCGAGTATGTGGGGGTCTGGGTTTTGAACATTTGTTAGCTATACCATTGTATTTGAAACAGAGATCCTGGAAACTCACCGGGGAACGATTAGTACTTTTGGGATGAAGACTGGGGTTTGGTAGTAGTAGTAATGGTAGTAGTAATGAAAAATATACTACTATACTTGGAAGGTCATTTGCCCACTGTTTTCACACAATGATGTAAAAAAACCTATTTGTTACTACTTTTAGGATCACCAAAAATATTAATTATGTATTTAAATCACATGAGTATTATACAAATGTAGTAATGTTTTTCCAATGTGACTGCAGGAAAAACAACCCTTTTTCTCTGAAATCAGAGCATTCTCAGAATGGGGCAGTAGGTGTATTCTCAGAGTTAAAAATATATAGAAATAGCCTTTAGTATAGCAGTTTAGAGGGGAAAGAGTAAGAGAGGCTGCCTGTTGCTCTTTGCTCACTGAAGCTATTTTATCTAGGCATTTCATCCAGTGCTGAGAACAGAGCATTGGATGAAATAAAATTGTGAACTTGTGGGAATATTTACTGTCCTGATGCCAAACAGTGCTTCCTTTAGGACAGCCCTGATGAGGACAGTGGGGAAGAATGACAGTTCCTGCAGGCATGATTCTTTTGAAAAATCTCTATGCTTTCAGCTCTGCTGTGCCTTTGAAAAAGTGTGAATCATACTCATTTCAGTACAGATCTGGCTTTGAAGAGAGCTGCAGGACCACGCACCCCCAGCGTCTCCAAAAGGCATCCATCTGTTAGCAGTGCTCTCAGCTCACGCCATGGTTTGCAATTACTTTAGCTTGTTTAGAGTTGTAGGTTATTTAGGTTAGCTTAGTCCTGAGTGCAAAGGTACTCTGAATACAAAACTTGAAAATCACCTGCTTTTTTAGTTTTCTCAAGTAAAGCATGGCATAGTTTACCTCTAGGATCAAAATCTACTGTGTGGTGACCTCTACTGATTTTTAGTTGGGAAAAGGGCACCTCTGTCTAAGGGCAGAATGGTCCTATGGTGAAAGAGGGGATTGTGGTTCTAACTAAGGTATGATTATGAAAGAAGAGATGGAATAATCTGTTCATCATCTGGCTCAACTTCTGTATTAGTTTGCTGTGGAATCCCATGGGATCCCACATCTTCAAGCTGTCCTAAGCCAAAGAAATCTATGCCACTGCTTAAAAAAAAACCCCAAGCAGATCTTTCTATCCCTGTATTGGAAAAAACCCCACAAAAACAACTGACCAATAAACCCCAACACACCCAAAAAATTCCACGATAACAACCCCCAAACTTCCCCTTTCTCTTTAATGCGTGCCAGTCTTGGAGAGTCAACATGTGCTGCAGCAGCTCTCTAACTCCAGTGCTAGGTAAGCTCAGTGGTGATTCTTGGCTCTGACAGCTGGACACAGATTCCGTGTGAGGTTCAGTGTGACACATGGCCCCCTCTTGGGAACCAAATACCACTGCTAAAGCTGTACAGCCCCTGCTGCTCTTTCAAATGTAGCTGCCCATGAACTACCATTGATGATCTAATATGCTGTAGCTGGGCCTGGCAGCACAGTATTAATGAGATTCCACTTTTCTCCAGCAGCATCGATAAAGGTATGTGGATAGACACCTCTGCCTTTGAAGGTGCTAGCTATCCCAAGGATACATTCTTTTTCTTTGTTTTGTCAAGAAATTTGGCTTTTTGGTTCACTCTGTGTCCTGGATACCTAGTCAGCCTTTAAGCATGCACAGCAGTCATAGACTCATACAATAGTTTTTGTTCTAAGGGGCCATTAAGGATTGCCTAGCCCATCCTACCCTGAAAGGAATAGGAACAGCTTCAACTAGATCAGGTTGCTCAGGGCCCTGTCCAACTTGACCTCAAATATTTCCAGGCATGAGGCATCTACTGCCTCTCTGGGCAACTTGTTCCAATGTTTCATCACCCTCACTGAAATAAAAAATTTCTTCTTTCCATCTGTTTGAATCTACCCTCTTTTAGCTTAAAGCCATTATTACCCCTTGTCCAATTGCAGCAGGCTCTATTCAACAATCTGTCCCCATCTTTCTTATAAGCTCCCCTTCAGTCTTGAAGGGTTGCAGTAAGGTCTCCCTGGAGCCTTCTCTAAGCTGAACAGTCCCAGCTCTCACAACAGTGTGTGCCCAAACTGTCTCCTGAAGCAAATCACGATGTTTTCCCAAGAACAAAAACCTGTGTGTGGTTCTGGGGGTCCTTCACACCAACAGGCCACTTGTTTCTGATAGGTGATGTGGATACAAGTGCACCAGCTTTGCCATCCTGTGCCCCGTGCAGTCACCTCCTGGTTCCTTAGTAGTTTGTACCCTTGGGACTTCTCTTTTCAGGCTGTTATTTTAGTCAGCACGTAACCTCAGTCTATTGCCGTAAAAAATGGCCACAGTGCTGCACTCGCCTTCCTTCAGACACCTTGAGGAAAGCATGGTGCCCTAAAGAGGAATTTCTGCGTTGTGAGGATTTGGCTGGTCTATTCCAAGTGAGGTTAATCCTAATCAGTATTGCCAAAGCTTTGTGCTGCTTTCCCTGAAAGTCCTGGATGACTGGTTGGATCTATTTGACTTTTATATGTACCTGTGTCTGTGGGAGACCTGCTGAGTCAGCAATACTCTTTTCTTTAGTATAACCTGACAATTTTATGTATCTATCTCATTTTTCTCACTTGGATCAGTGCTGGCACAAAGGTGCTGTATTGATTAAGCAGAAATGTGTCTGGATGAAGGAAAACAATTTATCTGTAATGAGCAAAGTAATGTAGACAGTAAAAACTGCCAACGATGCAAGTGATGCACTGCATCATTCCACTTAAATCCACTGATAGGCTTCCTGGGGAAGGATCCAGTGATGCTGGTAATTTGTTTGTCATGCGAGTAGGACCACTGTGTGTAGAATATGTGTATCTGCTGTCTTTGCATTCTCTTTTGGGTCATTTCTGCCTCCAATCCCTAGCCTTTAAACAAAACAAGGAAACTTGTAGGGTATGAGACTCTAGTAAGTATTCACTAGTCTCGAACTCCTTGGATCTCTGTACTCCTCTGGAGCAGTGCAGATAAGGCCAGTGGAAATAGCACAAGCAGTGTTTTCAGTCAAGAGTGGCCAGCTGCGATACAAGGTTCTAGAGCAGAGTAACACGGAAACAGGCTGTTTCAGGTTACTTTACAAAAACATCCCTTGGGAGAAGAATTCCACTGAAATAATGCCTCCTTAGCCAAGGAGCAAAGAAGAGAAAAAGGTGATTCTCGCCATCTTTGGGAATCTTGTGATGTAGATGTGATGTGCTGAGGACAGCTTTTGTAGAGACTTACTTGAAATTTTGTGATTGTTAGTACATATTAAACCTAAATATGTAGTCTTGTTGGTAATGAACACAATTTCAATAGTCAGTAGATGTGATTGAATTGGCTTCATGTCTAATTTATACATCATTTTAAGGTTAAAGCATTTATTTCATTGCTGTGAAGAGGTAGTGGTATTAGCTTAGAGAATTCTTTCTTACTTTCAATATGGGGCCTTAGAGTTTCTGCAAAAATCATTTAAAAGTTTTAAAACAGAAGAGAATAGCCGCTGATCCATCCATAGAGACCTCTGTGTGGAGAAGTTGAAAAATACAGCTCCTTTTATAAAATACTGCAGTTACATCCAGC
Source organism: Mohoua ochrocephala (assembly GCA_013398855.1). Lineage (NCBI taxonomy): Eukaryota > Metazoa > Chordata > Aves > Passeriformes > Acanthizidae > Mohoua > Mohoua ochrocephala. Next base: position 22,494 of record VZTA01017788.1, on the reverse strand, counting down.
TGCGTTGCAGACTCCTGTGAGCTCTGCTTTCAGATGCGCTGGAAGTTTTGCAATGTTTGCTGTTGTTTGCAATTTTTGAATGGGTCAGCACTGGTCTAAATGCGTTCCTGTTGAAAGCAGTGATAAGATCGACGTGGTATTAATAAAAAGAAAACAAAAAACCTCAATGAAAACCAACAAGCTAGTGGGTAGTGCTTGGAATCTTCTAAAATGTTCCAAATTTGAGACCAACATGACCACTGCTAGCAGTCCATAACTAAACTCCTGTGGGTTGCGTTGGGAGGCTCTGTGACTGTTCTCCTGTGTGTGTATTGGGCATAAGTGTGAACTGTACAAGTGACCATGAGATATAAAATCAGTTGAGGTGTCTGTCTCAGAGTGGGACAGTGTCCAAAATACCCTGTTTGGTTTAAAACAAGCCAACCTTAAAAACTTGATGAAACAGTAAGAAAGGCTGGGTGCTAAATTGCTTCAGAGCAATTGTGGTCTCTCAAACACCTTCTCAGAATGAAACCTTTTATTTTTTTTAAAAGAGCAAACAATCTGTTGTTACATAATGAATTAGCATCGAGCATGTTGCAAAAATAAGGCTGGGGTTTGTATAAACAAAACTGAATCTTTATGTAAATGTTATGTAAATGTGACATTTAACTTAAACTGTTGGAGTGGGGAAGTCGGGATTAACAATGTACAGATCTCGTCATGTTTATGTGTTGCAACTGTGAATTAAAACAGTTTGTTATTTTTGTTGCAGGGTGTTTGAGTTACTATCTGTGATTAAGAAATACTCTGTGAAACGTGAAGTATTTAAAGATTTAGTTCATGCTACTTTTAAATAATTTTACTGAGTATTTTAACAGAACGGCATCAAAGGTTGCATTTCAGTGTATTGGAAGAAGTTGTGTGCCCAGCAGTCTTGAACCACCTGTGATTTTAAGGATTTTCAATTTATTCTTTGTGTAGTCCAGGAAGTTATGTCACAGAAACTTTTTGTCCCTAATTCTAAGTGCCAGAATTTGGCTGGAGTTTGTATATGATTTCAGTCTGAGGGACTTTGCATCTTTTATAGATGAAGCAATCGGTATTTCAGAGTCACAAAAGTGAATATATAAAAAATATTAATTACATAAGAAATATTTTTTATGTATTACTTCAACTTCCACCAAGCACTTCTGGTTAAAGCTAAACACGTATAAAGTTTCGTATGACCTAGAGTATAAGCTTACAGAAATCTGCTTGATTTTGTTTGCTTTTTGATTAATTCTTTTGTCTTTTACCCTTTTAACATTGTCTTTTTTTTTTTCTTCTTGTGGTCCATATTCATACTTTAGCATGCTAAGAGACGTGATTACAGCTTCTAAATAGGAGGATGGGGCTGGTATAAGCTTCAGTCTCAAAGCTGTTCTGTGTTTTAGACGTGTTTCAGAAACCCACATCCTCTTCATAGTGGAATTGTTAAGATGTAGACCAGAGCCAGAAAAAAACAGGATGAAAAGAGTACACTTTTCTACTCCAGCTTCTGGTAAATTAGTTGTATGCAGCCCAGTAAGTGACATCGCAGCCAGCACACGCCTCAGACTAATTTGTCGCCGGCCCTGCTGCTGCTCTGAGCTTGCCGTCCACCCCCCCGCCGAGAAGGGACCGTGTGACGAACCTCCCGCCCTGTGTTCCCTGCCGCGGGCGGGAGAACATAAATCCCTCCGTGCCGATGGCTTTCCCCTTTCTGCCTGGCGGCTGATCCGGCCTCGGGGGAAGCCCCGGGAGCAGCGGTCCCGGGCAGGAGCGGCTGATCCGGCCCCGGGGGAAGCCCCGGGAGCAGCGGTCCCGGGCAGGAGCGGCTGATCCGGCCCCAGGGGAAGCCCCGGGAGCAGCGGTCCCGGNGGGGGGCGCTGCTGCCCCGCCCGCCGGCCCGGGACCGGCGGAGTCCTGCGGGAGCGGAGGCGCCGGGAGCTGCCGCCGGCAACACCCCCGGGCTGCGCAGCTTGTCCTGCTGCGCTCGCCTCGCTGCTGCCCGGCTGCGCCTGGCAGGGGATGGGACTTTGCTTTCTCTAGAACGTTTTGGGGAATGACATGGGAGTCCATGAGGCTGCCTGTGTGTTTTTTGGAAGATGGTCCCCTTGTAGGAAATGTGCATTCAAGAAGATGCAGTCTGTTATACAATCTCCTCTACTTTTGTGCCTTTTCTTCCTGAAAACACCAGATCAGACAGGAGGTCGTTCATGTAACATACGGGATTCTAGGAAGAGCTGCTCGGAATAACCTATCTGGGTTAGCACCAGAGAATACAGAATGATTCCCTTTATCCTTGTGGGCAGGGAACCTTGCATGCTTTTCTCTTCCTTGGCTACTTTATTGTGTGGAGTGTTACGGAGACTGGAGCATTCTGAATCCTTTCCTGAAGATCATGGCTCTTTGGCTCATCTTTGTGTTCAGGGTCAGCTTGCTTCACCTTGTCTGAGCCTAGAAGCGGATTTGAGGTGGTTGTGATACAACTTGTCAAAGTAATAACCCCTTAACTTTAATGCGAAGTTGTAAGCTACAAATGTTTCTCACATCGTGATATCTGGATAGAACATCATCAGGTGTGTTATTGAAGTAGAGAACATCCTTCTTTTATGGCCATGCAGCAGTGTCCGGCAGTTTGAATCAGACTGATACCCTGGTGACCCATGTGGTTGTTAGTACACAATCTGCTCTCAGTCCTTATCTCCAGTACTTGGTTTTAGGTGCTCTGAATAGTCCAGGGGAGTTTATAGAGTTAAAGCAGTCTGTGAGTTTAAACATCTAACTTAGAGCAACGTGCAAAGAGAGAACATGAGAAACAAATCAAAAATAGGAGAGGAAAGGATGAAGCAGGAGGTTTGATAACTCATACCTAGTTACCCCTAGATCAGGTAGTTTTAGAGTTTGTGTGGAGGTGAAAATACTTTGAGACACCCGAGTGGAGGCATCAGACCTTGGTACCAATGTATCTGTCTGAAGCAGTATTGATTTCAGTAGTAAAGCCCAAGCACAGGACTTGACTCAGTTATTTCCATCACTGATAGCAACGTTAGTGTGTTTAGAGCTGTAAGCAGGTGAAGCACACTGTTTAAAAGTGCTGCTTATGTGGGATGGGAGGCGTTTTAGTGATTGTCAAGCTGAATAAGATACCCCGTTGAAAGCCACGTTCTCTCTGGACTGATGCCAAAGTGGTGTATGGAATTGCTGAGTGCAACTTGCAGGCCGTCAGTGTTATGGAAGGCTCTGGAATCCGTCTGCAGAGATGGATGCTGTTCTGGCTGACCAGTGGTGCTGCGATGGGAGGTGCAATTCCAGCTTCACTGTGGACTGTGGGAATTTAGTGAGATCCAAATTTCACCCTGAAGGTCTCCATGTTTTTTCTTTTCATAGATGAAGCAGGATAATGGTCATCCTTTGTAAAGTACTTTGATATCTATGGATTAAGAATGCTATATAAGAGCTCAGTGATGCACTTTGTAAGTATAAGCACTTTATGTAACATCAAGAACAGATGATAAAACAGGACAGGAAGTAACTTTTGGATTTAGACTTGTTCTATCACAGATACGAATTTAGAGTCAAAAAAGGAAATAAAGGGATTTCAGTTTGTGTGTGCTCTTAATTGCATATATTTAGGCGGGTTATGTATGTAGATAGGAAACTGTAGTGAAAAGTGGTCTTTTAAGCAGCTCAGGTAAGATCAAGAACGCATGTATAAAATATGCAAGTTAACATCTTGGCAAATATATGTTGTTTATGGTGTGCTGTTTAAGGGGAAGCACTTCTTTCCTAGCTCCTAAAGAAATTAGGCTATGGGAATCACAATTTCATGCAGACTTCCATCTTAGAGGTGACAAATAAATAATTGGGTAGATTTCATGCTTTTGAAGGAATGAAGGGTCAAAAGCTTCAGGCTTCTATTTATCTTACTGTCTGAAATAAGTGAGTAAAATAACATGCTGTAGGCTTCCTATTCTATCCCCAAAATGTAATTGCAGTACTTCCATGCAGTGCTGAAGAATGAGCTAAGGTCATGGCAACCAAAGGATAATTCTTACTGTCAGCTGTCATACGGTTCTTGCTTCCTTTGTCCTGGAGAAGATTTATCACTTTCTTGCAAGCAACATAGCTGGATACTTGAAAAGTTGTCTCCACTTTTCCAACCAGCCTCTGCTGCTCTTTTCTGTGTGAACAGCAAAATGCTGTTTGCTCGCCTGAGTTACGTGATGTAACCCCAAACTTGAAAAAACCCATTAAATGAAGAAGAATTCCACCTTAACTGACGTAAAGAGAATCAGGATGTATGAGTAATAAGTATTGCTCTACAATTTTTTGTGAATACTAATGTTATGTAATGAACATTATCTCCTGTAGCTATAGGGATAACAGTATTCCATGTGCTAGTGCTTTCAGAGACAGTTGTGGTAGATTTAGAGATTATTTAAAATGTATCTAGCATTTTGGTACAATGAATTGCTTTTCAAATCTGGATTAGACTATTGCTCTGAAAATACTAAATATTGGACATTTACTAGTGAAGCACGGTAGTTTCAAATACTGCCTTCAATTTTTTGACCAGTGATGAAGAACTGACATTAGAATGTAAAGAACAGTAGTGTTTTTCTTTGAATTCTGCCAAACTCATATATATGTGCACGTGTGTGTGTATATATGCAAAATATCTTTCCTAGATGGCTGGAAGTGGAGAGTCAAAACAGGCCATGACTTGCTCAGGTAAATGTTCTCGTTTGAATGCCCTCAGAGTGTAGGAACAACTCAGGAGCAAATCTTGTTCAAGAGTAAGCTAAGTAGAGTTGATCCTGCCGTGGAGAAGAGATTAGGTGATCTCTGCAAAATTCACAGATTGGCTAACAGAGTAAATGTGTTCACTGATGGAAATTGTTGCAAACACAAAGCAGCAGTGAAATATAGAAGTTTGCCTGTAGGATGGGGGACAGGCTGACAGTGTTTGAGCTACACAAGTTTCCAGGACACTCCTCAAGCACAGCAGGAAAAATGTCGCTTCTTAGAAAAAAAGTCTATCTCGGAATGTTATGTAAGTAGACTGTACTGCACTGCTTGAGTCACCATCCCTGGAGGTGTTTAAAAGACATGTAGACATGGTTCTTAGGGACCAGGTTTGATGGTGGACTCGGCAGTGTTAGGTCTGTGGTTGGACTCGATTATCTTAAGAGTCTTTTACAAACTAAACAGTTCAATGATTCTAATTAGCACCTTTTGCTGAGATCAGTACTGCAGGACTGCTGTCACTCTTGGAGTGAGCTGTGCTGCTGTGTGATGGCTGTGCATACGGGACCTAAGGCCAGGTGCTGCCTCTTGACTGAATGAGGTTGATATCCAAATACCAGGAACTCCAAAATACCTTCAGAATTTTCCACGCTGGGTACTCCGGATAGAACTTCTGAGCTTTTGATGGCGTGTCTGGAATCTTCCCAGTACTAATGGTACCACAAAGTTACTTGTCATTCCTCCCCCAGGCAGTAAGAAGCCTAGTTAAAATAGAAGTTTATAGGAGATAAAAATGACCTGATTTAGATGACATTTTTGCTTCAAAGTGCTGTTATACGGAATTAACCTTTCATTTATGGTGATGATTCAAGATAAGAGGAACTTCTTTTGCATTAGAAGTAAATGATTAAAACTGCAACTGTTGGAATGGATAGAGCTGGAGAGCAGCCTTTGATGATCAGTAAGTTTTAGGTGATAGCCAAGCAAGAGCTTTTACTTACATGTGAGAAACCTGCAGTTTTATCACTGGTTTCAAGGCAAGGCATTATCTTCTACTGAAAATAAATTTCTGATGAAATGTTAGTGAATGGACTTGGGTCAAGGGCTTCCTCTGTGCATGTTTCAGTAGGGGTTTGTCCTATCTAATGTACCTGATAGCACCAGCAGTGAGGGGATGTCAGTGTGTCTTAGAGCTCCACTGGACAGTCAGCTGCCGAAACAGGCATGACATATGGTGGGAGCTTTCTGTAATGTAGATCTTAATAAATATTTCATTTCTCCTTGTTTACAGTGTCTTGTTTATGAACTATGTAAACAGCAAAATGGGGATGGTTAACAAAGTAGCCATGGAAACCTGTTTTGTCCTCTTTCTCTCCCTCTCTCTGTGGAAACATGTTTCAACGATAGTTATGATTTCTTTCCCTCTCTGTGATTTGAACTGGACTAACAAAATAACTCATAAAGAATTGTATTTTAAGTTGTTGGTTATCTAGTGACAACCCATAGGCCGATATTTGTGTGATCAGCGTAAAGAGGGATTTTGCATTCATTCTCTTTATTTGGGGTAGCACTGCAAGGATAAAGTGTGTGCCTCCAAATAACTGTAACACTAGTAGCAAGCCATGGCTGGATAAAATACACTTCTGTGTTTCTTAAAAGTGGGATCTTCTGACTTGTGGTTCAAACACTTAGTAGTGTTAAAATTGGGAATGATGTGTTTCATACTTTTTGGATGATACAGCCTATTGTCAAAATACAGGTAGCTTTCACAGAACAACCGTCTCTGAATCTACAGAACTGACAAAAAGGAATGTGAAAGCAAATGATGTTTTTTATTTAGGCATCATTAAGCTTCAACATTGGAAGTACTGGAAAAAAGAAGACCCGTGTAAGGGGTAATTTACCTTTCTAATTAATTCCTCACAAAATACCAATTGCAACTAGAAAAGACGTATTTTATATCATCTGAGACAATTTTAAGAAATGTGTAAGTATGATAAAATTTGGTGATAATGCTTCAGATTCATATTTTAATTCTGGATTTAATTATTTCAAGATGATGCTCTGCCTGTTAGCATAACAGTAATTAAGTTTAAACTCAGCAGGAAGGGTTAGTGTTCTTTAGTTTTTGTCAAATGAACAAACTGTTTCAGTAATTTAAAAGCAAATTACTTCTTTGGATTAACTTTGTTTCAGTGATTAGATACAATGTGACATCTATTAGCTGAATGCTTTTACTGCCACTTGACTTGCTTGAAGTTGGAGAATAACTTCTAGTCATCCTCCAGTGGACCGTTGTTTATTACAGCACTGCTTGTCCTGCATTCAGTCTGGTTTTAAGAATAGGTGTTGCCAGGTTTTCCATCACTTTATGTCGCTGCTTTTATGGGCAACAGTCCTAGTTCATTGGGATACCCACCTCTGGAAGATTTTCCCTGCCTTCTCTGGTTCCAGATTCCAGAACTGAAGGTTTGTTGATATTTTGAACTGTCTGATGAGAGCTTTGCATGACTCAAGAGCAATGGTTATGGAGCAGAAGTTATAGTGAATAATTTTGCAATTTCTTATTAATGTTTTTGCCTTTTTGTTTTGTGGTAGCACAGGGCATTGTCTTATGCAGGTTTTCCGCTGCCTACAGGACTTGTTATAACAGGTAATGTTTAAACCCTGGCTTCAAGTAAAGGAATTTCACAGAAACTATCAGTATTTCACTTCTGTATGAAAGATCAGCCTTGATAGGGACAAAGTGTTTTATACAGCAGGCAGAAATTGCTCCTGCAGACCAATCTTCTGTTATTTGTACTTTGCTGGGGATGTGATCTGCAAGCTCTTTCTTTTGGTTTTTGATTCTCAAAAATTATTAGTGACAAGTTAGCACAGCTATAACTAAGTGAAAAGTTGTGATTAAATTGTCTCTGATTGAAGAGTCTGAAACATAAGTCCCATGAGGAGCAGCTGAGAGCACGAGGGTTGTTCAATCTGGAGAAAAGACGGCTCAGGAGAGCCTTCCACAACTTACTGCCTTCCACAGCTGTCTGAAAGGAGGTTGTGGCAAGGTGGGGGTCGGTCTCTTGCAGGTGACAAGTGACAGGAGAAGGGGAAATGGCCTCAAGTTGTACCAGGGGAGGTTCTGGTTGGATATTAGGAAAAATGTTCTTCACTGAAAGCGTGGTTAGGCATTGGAACAGGCTCCCCAGGGAAGTGATTGAGTTGGCATCCTTGAAGTGTTCATAAAATGAGTGGACATGGTACTTCACAATATGGTTTAGTTGACAAGGTGGCATTCGGCCACAGGTTGGACTTGATGATCTTGCCAGTCTTTTCCAACCTAATGGTTCTATGATTCTCTGAATTTCTGGTCACAATCTGCATGGAAGGTTTATGGTGTATGCCAGAACTGTAGATGTAACACAGTTATATAGCAGTTGCTCAAAGAAGATGTGATCGTACTTATGCCACCAAGTTAAAAGATATTCTGGTGCTAGGAGGGAAGTTACCTGTTTTACAGAACATTAACCTTTGTTGCTTTTTGGACAGTGCTTAGAGAAGGATGTGAAGAGCAAAGGCATAGAGCTCAAAAGCGAGTTTCAGAAAGTGCGTGTCTAATACCATTTGTCCCACTCAAAATTGTTTTTGTGCCTAACATTGCTGTTTTCAATGTGGGTTTATTACCCTCCTCTTGTGTTGAAGTGGAGAAAGGCAAAAACTTGGTCCACCTCAAACTAGGAGCAGTGACCAAGGTTTTATGAAGTGCTGTCATGTGCATAGAACAAATCAATGGGGAAGGCCTGAAGTTATTCTTCTCAAATTTCTTCCACCTTAACAAAAGGCTCAGAAAGCAATATTCAGGCAGAAGTGTCTCACTTCAGCTGATGGTGTCTCTGAAGAGTTCAGAAGTAAATTACAAAAATAATGACAGCTTTCATTAAGATGTTTCAGCTGTGGAAGTGAGTGTGTAGGAGTTACAGTCTTTTGCTAAAGCTGTAGGAGCACAGATCATTCTGGGGATCAAACTGACAAATTATTTAATCACGGAAGGCTGACATATCTTTGTGCTGGTTATGATCAGTGTCCTGGATGCAGCTGCATCTTGATGAGGTCATTGTCATTTCACTGAAGTAGCACAGACCTTCCAGAACCTGTGCAGGGTGGTCAGAGCACCCTGACTCCTCTCATGTGTCCTATGGAGACACTTGAGGGCAGAGCAGGAAACATTGCTATGACTTACTTTGTAGTTATTAAATATTTAATCATCAGTTCACAGAACTGATCACTTGACATTTTAATTCCAGTTAACAGTGATACGATAACTTTTTTTTTTAAGCATAGTAACATGAGTAACTGTGCATGTGTGTGAGTAAATTTTAGTCCACTTTCTTCTGAATCACAGAATCATTTAGGTTGGCAAAGACTGACCTCCAAGATCATTGAGTTTGACCCTTGACCACTCACCACATTGTCAACTAGACCATAGCACTAAGTGCCATGTCCAGTCATTTCTTAAAGACTTCTAGGGATGGTGACTTCACCCAGTGCCCTGGGCAAGCCCCTGGGCTTGACAACCCCTTTTGCGAAGAAATTCTTCATGATTCCCACCTGAACATCCCCTGAAATCACTTTGCTGGAGAAAAGTGATTTTTTTTCCTCCTTATTATTAAACAACAAAGTTATTAATACCATTATATTGAGTCAGAATTTTGTGCTTTGGCTTTTTTTGTCCTCGTAACATATAGCTTCAGACCTTGAAATTATATCTCTTCCAAAAGATCATGTTTGTGTTGACATAACAGACTCTGTTCTCTTTCTGTATGTTTTATAGAAATTAAGGTTTCTGTTTTATAGAAGTAAAGGTTTTGCTTCTCTGTAAAAAACTGCGTGATTTTAGCTCCTAACACTGCCCCCAAGAACTGCTGATGCAAAAGTCTGCCCAAAAGTGCATGCCTGAAATCCAGGGCTGTGGTTCTGCTTACTGCCTTGTTCCCTCCTCTCAAGATCCTGAAGCTCATCATCCCATGGTTACTGCAGCCCAGGCTGCCTCTGACTTCCCTGTCTCTGATCAGGTATTTGTTGTTGTAAGTACGAGGTCCAGCAGAACACCTTTCCTTGGTGGTTCCCCACGTGGGGAAGTTGTCATTAACGCACTCCAGTGCTGCATTGCCAGGTGCTGCTGTGGGATTGGGAGGTCTGTAACAGATACCCAGTGCAGGGACACCCGTCCCCAGGCACAGCTCCGCGCTCTCCAGCTGCTCTTTCACAGGGAACAAGTCCCTGTCCAGGCCTTCCCATGCTATTCTTCCCGAAGAGTCTGTATCCATCCTTCACAGCACTCCAGTCATGTAACTGCACAGAGGCTTCTGGCTCCTCCTGTTTGTTCCCCACGCTGCCTGCATCAGAGCAGAGGTGTTTCCGAGAGCCACCTGAGCATGCTGAGTCCCCAGAGCAGGCTTGAGAGCTTTCACCAAAAGATCATTCCCCATTTACTGCTGTCTTTTGAACAAAATATACTGTAAATTGTATAGAGATGTATGTTAGTAGTCCTGAAACAAATTACAGAAGTGTTTTAAGTCAATATTCTTTGTCGAGCATGTCTCTTTCTTTTTCCTACATTGTAATTTACGATCAGCATTAAGGAGGCATGGGGTTCTCTTTCTGTGTAATCAATTTGCAAAATTATGTTAGTGATGAAAGCTCCCAAACAACTCTATTTAGAAGTGCATTGGGTGCTGAACATGGCCTCCTCTTTTTTGTTGGTTTAGCTTAGTTGTGATTTTTGGAAATCAGTGCGATGTTTGTGGAAAGATGCTTAATCAACGTTTTTTTTAATACAAAGAAATGAAAGTGAGCTCTAAAGAGATGATTTATTCTTTTATATGTAATAAACTAGTCATTATCTCTCTTATTAATTTATTCTGTATTTGATATCATTCCATCTGTGCTTTTTTGAGTTGTTGCTACTAAACAAAAAGGTATCAATTAAATATTTATATATGAGCACCTGGCAACCGGTTGTGCAGTGTACAGTTCTGCCAACTTCGCGAGAAATGTCAGCTCACAAAAGTTGTAAGTGACAGCCCGCGGGGAGGGAAGCGCTGACCCAGCAGTGATCTTGCAGACCTGATAGAAATGGACAATACATGTTGTCAATCACTAGACCCAGGAAAGGAATCAGGGAATACAAAATGGGGGAACAATAAGGCAGAGCAAACAGAGGGCAGTAGGGAAATAAAATCTGTTCCTACTAAGCAAGTTGTCTGAGACAATTCTTTGTCTCTGTGGTGTATGTACTTCCTCCTCTTTGCTGTTTCTGTAGGCAAGGTATTAGAAAGGGAGGATAAGAGCATCACCTAGTCCTGTCTGACTGAAGGCACTTTATTATTTTATCATTCCTACCCCTTTGCTGCTTGGAGGTAAACGAGACTAGAGAAGACTTTTTCCTCCATTGCCAGGGGGTTAGGAGGAGGAGAAAAACAGGACAGTGCATTATTTCTGTTGCATACACAAATGACTCAGAAAACATGATCTAAAGGGATTTGGTGCTTCCAAGAGCACTGGGCTTTGATTCCTCTTCACTTAACAGGAACCATAGTCACAACATGTACAAATAGGCTGAGAATTGCTGTAGTTTGCTTTTAGAAGCATCTCCTAAGTCATGCAGCCAAATGGTAAATCATAACACTGGGCATTGGAGAAGCAATTCCTCTGTATTCAGGGGAAGAGTGAAATGATGGGGAGTGGGAAGATGGTGCGTGGATTGAGTTCTGACAGCGTGTCAGGCTGGGCTTCTTGGAGGCAGATGGCATTAAAATGTCAGAGCATTAAAATAAGCTTGTCAAGAATAGGATTGGGCATGTAAGAGGTAATTATTCCACAGAAAAGTGATATTTCTATGAAACAGATTCTGAGAGGATTTAGGATGGCTGCTGCTGTAATTATCTGTGTTAGGCTCATCACCCTGTCTTTCAGCCCTGGCAGGAGACTGCCACAACCATTTTAGCTGACAGACGCAATTATTTAAATAAAGGCAAAAATGAATGAATCTTCCAATCCCACCTTTATGATCTGGGAAAGGAAAACCTTTGCTTGGAAAAGGTCTTCAGAAAGTCTCTTTTCAAGTTACTCAAGAGCTGCTCTGAAATAGGTTCCTGTTGATGATTTAGGTAAGAGTATTGTTCCTCAGCTGATGTTCACCATTTTTGCACCATTTGCTGTTATAGCAGGACTGTCTGTTTTTTTCATATTTCCTAAACTGATGGCCCTACTCAACATAGCAGTAATAGGTGTCTGTGTGTGAAGGTAAAAGTGCTCTGTAATATGTTGCCTGTAGATGTTCTTTTTATTCTAACACAACACACTAAAGGCTTTGCATCTGAATCTAAACCAGGTTTTTGGCTGTAAGTCATCCTCTCAAATAGGTGCAGTGGGATAGTTTTGTGGCAGGAACACTTAGCTCTGGTGTCCATTTTTCAGTAGTCTGGCTGTGAAAAATAAGCCGTTCATCTAAACTTCTGGGGTTCAATTCATCCTGCATATTATTATGGCTCTTTAGGCTGTCTTGTGTGTCTGCTCACTAAATCCTTGTTTTGAGACAGAATTCACGTTTGGTGAGGCCAGTGCACTGGCCTGTGTGACTATTCTTGTGGACAAAGAAAGAGAAATCTCCCTGTTCCTGCATCCCCAGCTACCACAGATGCTTCAAAAGAATTGTTTAGGCTTCATAAGTTGATTTAGGGTTTTTTCTGCAGATGGGTCTTGTGTTACTTCATTATTTTTAGTATGAAGATCTCAATCCATTAGTTACTGTAACATTTGTCATTTAAAACCTCCCAATGTATCCTAAGGAAGGAAGCTTCTAAGCAATTACTGCTTTAGTCTGAGTTAGTTTAACTCAATGTTCACACCCATTGCTTTTACTATGGACTCTATGCATAACTGAGGTTGGAACTTGCATAGTCTTTCAGTTCCTTTACAGCTCTTTGTATTAAACTGTCTGGGAAAGTCCTCCAGTGACCATTTCTCCTTTGATACCTTTTGTGGTACGATACCAAACTTCTCTAACATAATTTGCAGTGTGTACATCTAATGAATAGAATTGTAAAAAATTAAATGTAGTAAGTTTTGATTGTGGGGAAGAAAAAAAGCATTGCACCGTGTTTCCCTAATATGTGATAGACAATTTCAGGCAGCCAACATTACCATCTTATGCCTCTTTGCTGTCAATATCAAATTATGCCTGACATTTTTCACAGGTTTTGAGGCTCTTTGTCTAAAAAATGAAAACTTTTCAGGAAAATTACTGAAAAACAATTAGTTAGATCTGCCTTTCTCTTTTTCTCACTCTAAGTCAGATAGGTTTTTTCCTAACTTTTATAATTCCTGCCACTCTTAACTTTTGGGTTTGCCCATTCAGCTGGCCTGCTTAATGCTGTGGTGTCCTTCTGTACCCACTGTCTCGGACCAGTTCTTGATGATGATGATGATAAAAAGCCAGCAGTAGCAAGGATGACCATTGATTCCAACTAATCACAGTATCTGCTCCATGTCAGCCAGCCCTACCTGGCATTTTCCCCAGTTTGCTTTCTCACTTCCCAAAAGTCCACCTTGTTAACTTCTGTGTAGGTGGCTGGAACAGACATGGCACTGATGGACGGCATACATGGCATTGGGGTGGACCTGAAAGCACTCGTTACATCCCTGTGTTTCCATGGCATCCTATGGCAAGTGTTCCTGTACTCTGATGAGCAGTTCAAGGTTTCTCTGAAAATATCTTTGTTGAGCTATGGGTACACATCAAACACATATGGAAATCCTGAAAATGTAAAAGTCCTGTGGTTCATGCAGGTTGTCCACTGTTACTCAGTGCAGTGGCTTGTTTGGGTGGGATAATGGGGGCAAGCTCTTCTCATTTTGGCAACAGAAGGTGTTGCAGATTTTTCCCTGCCTCCCAGGGTAAGTGTTTAGATGCAGTTACAAATTATGAACAATTGGCTTTACCCCTGGAAGGGTGACTTTGAGGATGGTTCTTATTATCCTTGCAGTGGATTGATTTAGGCTGTTTACAACCTCCTTGTCATCTTTGTTTTTTCCTGTGGTGACATATTATGTTTGTAGGCTGTCATTATGCAATGTTTCATATCTATAGATGGCATCCCTATTTTCATACATAGTTACAAAAGTATAATGGGAAATATAATAAGCAATTTCCTCCTGTGGTGCAGTCAAGTACTAGCTTATATGACTCAAGTGTCAGGGGAGGACAGGACAGGATTTGGAACTGGATTCTGGGGCAACACTGCTTGATTTTGTATTTTTTCACTGATTGCTTTTTATACCATGCAGATAGCTAAGCTAGAGACTATCGTGACTATCTTCAGCAGCACAATGTAATTGTGTCCTTGAAACCTTATTGTTACACTCACAGAATGCTCTGTCTTTTTTAGCTGAGAACCTTTGTTCCTAGATAGAGTGCCACAGTGTGATGGCGTACATGGAATGGTCCAGTTGGTATCAAGTACTGAATTATTTTCACTACCATGGGCTATTAATGTTCTTTATACTTCTACCCTACTCAAGTACTAATCAAGTTCAAATTTTGGGCCCTGTGGGGCTGAGAGACCGAAAAGATTTCATTGTGAAGATGTGGGAGGCCAACAAGGGTCAGCAACTCTAACCCTCAAAGATAATGAATCTTTCTACATTCAGCTTGAAGACTGATCTTTCCAGGAGTTTAATTAATTTGGTAATAAAGTCCACAGTTTTGTAGTGAGCACCTATCCAAACTAAGGGCCATGGTATCACCTTTTAGTCCATGCATTTTGGAAAATGCATGCAGTCTCCCTTTGTGCCATACTGCTGTGCTGTATTGCACACACATTTTTCCGTCTCTGGCGAGTGACTCGGCCACAGAGTATGGTGTGTTCAGTTTTGGGTTTTTGTGGGGTTTGTTTGTTTGTTTGTTCATTCATAGATACTTTGTTTTTTTAAAGACACAACCAGAGTGCATTCAGATACTGTAGTAATGGGTCTAGGATAAGCGTTTTTGTAGAACAAGCAACAATGTTTGAACAAGCACAGACTGTTTCCAATAAAATACAGAACACTTACCAGTGCCTGAAATTGACTTTGGAACAAACAGAGGTCTTTTGAGTATTGCTTTGAATAGATAAAACTATCCTGGATCACACATGATTTGCAGAGAAGAAACTATGGTAAGATGCCATTCAGTGTAACTTTCTTGTGTGACAGAGCAGAATCTGCATTTTAACCATGACAGTTATGACAAATCTTGTTTAATTTGGTATCTGACTTAATATGGCTTTCCATGTATCTATTTCATGCATCAGTGTATGTGAAGCTTTACTGAACCCTGTTAGATGAGATTGCGTATTTGAAAGGTATTTTCCTATGCATTTTAAGACTGATTGCAGCATGGTAATTTATCTGCCTTGAAAGTAACTTTCCTTTCCCAAATATACAGAAGAAAATAATAACTCTTTAGAAAAGTCTAGAAATTTGTTAGAAAAAATCTTTAGCGTGAGACACATCAGGGGAGAATTCATAGATAAGCTGAAGGGTCTAGAGAATAAAGAACTACTAGCTGTGTTCTTCCAATAGATTCTTTCACTCCCAAAGAGATATGTGTTCATACATTGATAATAATGACACTTTAGACTTAAATCACATTCTAATTTCCAGGTGCTGCGCAGATTTTAATTAGTGTCTCACCTTGTTTCCAGTCAGCTCATTCTCACTGAGTCAGAACACATTATTCCTCTCTATGCAACGTTTCGGCATAATCAACTTTCAGCTTGCAAACAGTCTAAAATCTGTTCTTTCTACTATACAAGCAGTTCTTAAGAGCTATACATGGCAAGGTCAGTTGCATTTGAATAATTATGATATAATTTGAAAACATAATTACCATCTGGGCACTAAATCCATTTCCATCATTATCGGTCAAATGTCAAATTTCTAGGATACACTTAATTTCTGTCTCTCATTCCTTCTTCACTCTGCTTTAATTTTCATAAATTGAGTCTTGTATTGTAGTTGTATAGGAAGAAAATGATGCTGAAAAGAAACAAAAAAGTATGCTGGGTTTTTGTCCTTCTGTAGTTCTTCTCCACATTGAATTCTTGTCATGATCTTTTCTCCACTTCTGCAAACCTGTCGATGAGCAGAAGTAGGGTGCTTGCAAATGGTGCCAGCACAGTTAGATAGATCCTTATCTGTGTTTGCTTTGAAGTGCGAGTTCAATCACTTAGCTATTAGATGAAGCTGATGTTAAAACTTTGGGTGTATATGAAGTGGTTTGGGGAGTTTGTTTAGTCGTGTTATTTCTGTTGTTAATGTCAGAATCATGAGAACTTCAGAAAGCCTAGGATTTGAAGGCGAACATGTCAAGCAATTATTTTCTTGTTATAATAGAGGTCAATAGAGAATGTTTGACAACTTGAATTTTTTGTGTATTTGATCATCCCTTGCCAGCAGCAAACGCAAATGAGAGGCAGTGCTTTGTGCCTACCTCCGAACTAGTCAAGTGCTGTCAGTAAAACATTCTCTTCTTTCCTTTGCTCTCTCACATGTGCCTGCAGAAATTCACATGGAGTTAGCGGAATGATAGCTGGGGGGTGCAGGCCTTGCTGTGCTCCTTAGAGCTCTGATAAGCCCAGTACAGCGTGACCTGGCAGTGAGATACTAAGACTTCCTCAGAAATGAGACCAAGGTAGCCTCGTGAAACCCTGCCCAGGGATTACTGCTTTCCTGCCAAAGTGTGAGATACGCTGAGTGTTGAGTCAGGGACATTGGATATTGTCTTGAGGATGGTAGAACTGCACTGTGCAAGTCACGATGCTGTCCTAGTTTGTGACCTTTTCCAGAGGCAGGAATGGGATAGTTGAATACTTTACACTAAGTGCTGGATCAGTCTGTGTGCTTTAGATTTGGTGAGTGGTAGTCTTAAAGGGGTTTGGTTTCTGAGAGAGTCAAATAAGAGACAAATTTGCAGCAGGGAGTATGTTGGAAAAAAGTACTGTCTGTGCAGTCCAGGAGCCTGTGAGAAACAGAAGAAAGTGCTGTCAGTTACTACTTGTTTAAAAAGAGGATGAATATATGAATGGAAAGCTCCTTGGATCACTTTAAAAGGTTTGGGTTCTACATGTTATATAAGTACATGTGTCTGTTGTTAAGCATGTACATGCTGTCCAATTAAGCAAGACAGCTCTGTGCCTAACATGGGATCAGTAGAGTTTAAATACACCACTGGTTTGTACTCACATCACTTGTCTTGTTCCTTCACATAATGGCTTTCAGGGCTAGTAATGGCAGAACAGTGCTTGTACTGTAATGATTTTGTCTGAACTGGCAAAATGTTAAACCTAAATAGCGTTATCAACTAGAAAATTATGAAACATGGATAGGACAAGCCTGTCTCACATGTCAAGCACTCTGTACAGGCTGCTGCCTGATTTTGGATACTATCTACAGTCTGACATGGCTGTGTGATACTGTTGATCCTTGCAGGATTATGTACAGAGAAGATAAAATACTTGGATTCAACAAAAGGTTCTTTGCTGCTTTATTTCTTGCTATAAGGAATGTGGAAAGAGAATGCTTTCTTAATTACTGAATCTTAATGACTAGACTAGAAGTGATACTGAAATAATGCTGGGATGTTAATTTTCAATATTATACTTCAATTTTAACTAAAACAGGGCTGAAGTGAATCAGTTGCTGTTAATAGATTACACAGTAAACAGGGGATGCAGTCCATTTCTTCATCGTGTTTGCACCCAGTGCAAAAAAAACCCCAAGAGGGAGGAATCAAGCCCGCAGCACACAAAAAGTATTTTCTACGTTTTGTTCACAAAACCGAAGATTGATCATAAATATGTTTTCTTGATCATTTTACCTTTCAAAAATTCTGAGTTAAAATGGAGCAGTGTGGTGCTTTTTCATATTGCTGTTTTCCTTTGGAGAGTGAAAAAAACATAGCAAAGGCAGCTGAAGTTAGAAGATGGAGAAGAATGCCCTAGCTATTGATTTACGCTCTACCTACTCAGCAAAACAAGAGTCACAGGAATCACAGCTAGGCTACCGTCACAGAATGTACTCAGATTTAATATTGAACTCTCTTAACAAGGTTAAAAAATGCTGTGTGATAATTACGAACAGGTTTTCTTTCTCAGATACAGCTAGCAAAGAGTAATATCTGTCCTGTGCAAAGATCCTGTTGGTCACAGGCATTATCATTGTGAAGAAATGTATATTACATGACTAGAATTAGGTGTAAAACTCAATTTGCAATTTAAATTTTGCCTGCATTCGCTTTTGTTCATTCTTTGTGGTTGTTACACTAGGAGATAAAAATCACCTGCAGTTCTGAATGGCAGCAGCCCTGCCTGAAATCCTCAACCTTCTGCCAGCAGTGGATGCTTTAGACGTTGTAACACCGCCTGTTACAGCTGGCTTTTTGCTGTCCCCTACAGCTTTAAAGGGATGTTGGAGCTTGCTTAAATGAGTCCGTGTTCAGATCCTTTGATTTCCAACCTTTCTCATCATGCCAGGCAGGAGCAGAAAAGCCATTGCCTGTTGAGATCTCAGGAGCAGCCCCGGCAGCTTGTGCGTTCCAGCTCAGAGGAGAGGTGATGAGGGAGCGAGGGAACAATGGCTGTCCAAGAGGGATTACCTCAGGAGGCTGTGTCATATGCTCAGCTTGTCCCATAAAGGCACAGAAGAGAGTCTGAGATGCAGAGAACAGTGTTTGTATGTTTGTTCTTCAAGTAAAATGGGAGCTTAACACTGATACAGCTTAGCTGCAAAGTTAGTACCGTGTGTGTGCTCAGAAGAGGATTTAACTGGCAGCCTTAATGTTCAGGACTGTAGTTTGCACTGCCTTTTCTCGATGGTTTCTCTGCCCTATGGAGACAATTACTTCTCAATCAATATGCAAGTAAAAATATCAATAGATTGTGGAAGCATAGTAAGAGTTCACATGCAAGAGGGCTTAGAAGATGAAAACTCTTTAGCCAGGTTGTAATTATGTACAGTTATTCTGCCCAGTGTATGAGCTGAGAAAATCATTGTATCTTGCATGTGGTATTCGGTTTTTATAGTGAAGAGTTCTTAATGTAGGAAACATTGTTTTTAACCATAACATGGAAATTCTCTAATGCCTATGCTCTGGGAATTGAACTAACATTCAAATGGAAAGAAATACCTGTCAAGTTCACTCTGCTAAATCCAGTCTCCAGACTAAGTTAGTGGTAAATGAATATATTTTTGTCCTGCTGCTTTGCTAAATGTGCGCTCTGCTTAATGAACCCTACCCCGGCATCCACAAACCTCACAAAATATGCAAGGGTCCAGGCAAAGCACTTGTGTGAATAGATATAGAAGAAGAAATATAAACACACAATTATTCCATGCTTTTTTCTCTTGAAATAGCAGTTAATTGTAGCTTGATCTCTGTAACTGGGAAAGGTCAAGAAATCTTTCTTTCTTCAATCTTCACATTTTGAAAATGTTTGGTTGGGTTAATTTTAGGGGTAGAGCAGAGGATGCTTGGTGCAAAAGGTAGTTGGAAATGAAAACAAGCACATAATCCAGATCCTTATCCATCTGAAACTGATGAAAAAAACCTTGCTGTCAATTAAAGAAAATATGCTCTGGCCTTTTCTTCTAGGAGCAAGTAAACTGATCTTAGTTATCACTGTACAGAATAGAATGGAGGCTGAGACAATCATAGGATTGCCAGATGGTCACAAGAAGAGGATGGAGTGGGCTGCTGTTGTGGGACTAGGGGTATTTAGTTCGTAGAAAAAGGTGAGAAACAAATGAAGGCAGCTTAGCATCACTAATGGTCAAATGCGCGTGTCCTGATTTGAGACAAATTTTTGGAGGAACGCTCTGGGAGGAATGTCTCCTCCTCTATAGCAGGCAGGTTACAGCCACCCCTCCCCCACCAGGTTCGGGAAAAAAATTCCTCGAAGGAAAGTGAAAGGAGGAAAAAACCTATTTATTTAACAAACACACAGGAAAAGAGTAATGCTCAATAATAGAACCTCTCGCTGTGGAGAGAAAACCTGGGAATATTTTAGAGTCCTTTCTGTGGGTGTGGGCTCTCTCCCTCTCTCTCCTATTCGGAGCTGGGTCGGCTCGGGCCCCTCCGGGCCGAGGTGTGAGGCCTCCCAGTGAGGTTCTGATGTTCTGGTGCTCTGAACAGTCCAGAAGAGAAGAAGCAAAAAACCAAAGTCCCAGGGAAACAAAGGAGTTTAACTCTCCGTCTCTCTCCTCTGAGAAAAGGAGCCCAGAGCCAGGAAAAGCAGGAAGGTGCTTTCCTCTGCTCCGTCGCAGCAGGAACGCAGGGGAGTGAATGTCCTTGGAGCAAAACTGTTTTTGAAAAGTTTGTCTGGCTTTTTTTTCTTTCCCTTTCACCCAGTTTTAAAGACACAGAAAGGCACAGGAATCATGTCTGGGCATAGAGCAGGGGATAGGGGATACACATCATAAAGTCAGCCCAAGACAGTGCGAGCAAGTAAAAATGAGAAAGTATCGTTTTATGCCCACTCAACTTCACATTAATTCTCACTGAACATTAATAAACAGTACTGTAGTGATGGATCATCATTATCAATCTCTGCAGTGGTGCTGTCAAAGAAAACATTTGCATTGTAAACAGAAAATGTTCCAGGATGTTGTCAGCATGCTTGACCCCACATGATTATATTTGACTTTTTGGTATTCATGAATTCTGTGCATATGGCTCTGCTCTGCCACTGTATGAGCTCATAACTGAGAATGATGAAGTTTAGGTAAGAGGTGGGGGAGAATGGGAGACTACTCCTTAAACTGGCTGAGCGTTTCTAGTTTACTTCAGGGCAAAGAGTCAAATCACTGGTAAGGGTACATCTGAAATTCAGGTACCATTTCATTGCCTCTTAGCTTGTGGTCTCAGCCAGGAGCTGATGGATGCTGTACCCCCACCTCCTTCCTTCTGAAGTAACCTGTCTGTGGAAAGGGAAGGTGCTCCTGGAGGCAGAGGTCTGCTGCAGTGTGAAGGCAGAATGCGTTGGATAGTGCTCTGCTTGCAGCTCTCCGAGTTGAGTGATGCCCGTGTGAGTGATGGCTAGTGACACGGAAAAGCCATTTTCCAGTGAAGGACTGCTCTCTGCAAAATGGTGGAAAATCAATAGCTGATAGCAGTGCTTGCCTGCTGCCTTCCAGCTGAGGCTGGAGTCAAGGACAAATGTGCCACCTCCATCCAGCATCACCCACAGTGTGGGGGTGCAGAGCCTCATGTTTGCATTTAGTGTGGTGGGATGTTGCCTGCACTTTTTTTTTGTCATCTTCACTGCCATCATGGCAAAACTGCAGTAGGATGGAGGGGTTTTGAATTGTCTGATTCTCTCCTGTGGAGCTTACAGCCCAGGGAGGTACTTGTGCCCTGTTGCCAAGGGGTAGCAGTTATTGAATATTGAAGCAGTTTAAATGCTTTGTTCAGTGTTTGGTGAATTAGTCAAACTGTTTAAAAGCTAATCCATAGCTATCTTACCATGATGTTCTTTAGGTTGCTGGTTAGACTTTAACTGGCAGATTTGTTTCTTTCTTGAGGTTTTTCAGGGAAAATGAGCCAGTTTGGTGTTGATGATTCTATTTAACTCTTTGAAGGTACCTTACCTCTTTGAATGCTATTTCTTAGCTGCTTAGCCCTCAGTCCTAAGGATGAGGTGAGCACAAGCTGCTATTTCATAGTGTGTTCCCACGTACTAGTGGGAATTTGCTAAGCAGTTCCCAAGCTGGATGAAATTTTATTTCTGCTTGGTTACCCCCACTTTTGAAGAAAGAAGAGGAGTTTGTTTGGGTTTTGCAGTAGTTGAAATCTCAAGAAGCAGAAAACATCAAAAATAAGCACTGCTGACCCAATGTGTAAACCAGATGCTTCCTTGAATACCTTTCAGAGAATTTCATGAAGGCACACTGACTAGAATGCTGCTGACACCCTTAATGGTCTTTAACCCCTTTTCTGTCCTTTCTGGCCTACATTTGTAGTTACCAGTTAAAACTAGTTTTGTTGATTCACTCTCTTGGGGCTTTTCATGAGGATCAATGCAAAGTCGTTATTTTATCAATCGTTATTTGTTCTCTCTTTCTAACACAAAGACTACCTTTAGACAACTGGAGAGATAAACAGCTTGGTGGTGTAGCAGGATAAGAAGATTTATGGTACATTTTCTATTTAACTGTCCACGATACCCTAACTGATGATTTTTCCCTGGCACTTTTACCATTCCCTTTTCCTTGAGTATGCACCTGTTTTTTTCCCCATCCTTACATATATGTTTAAATTTCTAGCTGTAACTACAGAATTTCTTTCTCAAGTTCTACCTTTGCATTGGAATAATTTCTTGCTGTATGTTTAAAACTTACTGGTTTATTTAGCCCTAGCCCCTGTTGCTACTGACTTCACAGGAACTGCCATTTTCCACTAGAGTTTTTGTCTGGAGTGAACCCTGTTCCTGGTCGTTGTTAGGGGAGTATGTCTATTCTTTCTTTACAAATGAGAAAAAAGGTGCTCGTCATTATTTAAGGGTGCTACGTCAAGAGAAGTAAATATTTTTCTTCACTTTGCTTAATTAAATTTAAATTCATTCTCACTTATATAACAGTTAGGCAGCATTGATTTGGGCTGATAAATGTGTATTGTACTCTACATCAGAGGAGATTTAACTTGATGCCTTAGGTTTT
>VZTA01017787.1:0-43690 GCA_013398855.1 Mohoua ochrocephala | reverse complement strand
GTGTGCACAGCTTTTACTTTCCCTTTCAAACTGCCTTTACCTCAGTCCATGAGTTTGTTTTTACTTTTCTGATTCTTTTCCCCATCTCACAAGGGGACAGTGAGCAAACAGCTCCGTGTGGCTTAGTTGCTAGCTGAGGTTAAACCATAACAGCATAAACCCAAAGATTTCACAATTTCTGCAGTTTGGATCAAAATAGTAAGTCTTACATGCTCCTATGCTTTGCCACATTCCAATTCCTTTATGGAAATAAGAAAACCATGCTATATATTAATATCATTTTATAACATTCAACTAATTACAAAACTTTGTATTTTATTAATTTCATATTTTTTCAATTTTATAAATTCTCCCAATATTACTTTCTTTTATCTCTTTCTGTTTTGAAATATGGATTTTTTTTTAGTTACAGACATGTGAAAGCAGATTTGAAATCCCCAGAAGGAACAGATTATGGACTGCTTTGGTTGCAAGTAAAAACAGGTAAGATGTAGAATTTTAGATTTGCAAAAAAACACGTTTTGGGTTTAATTTGCCCTTTGCCTTTCTGTCTTGCAATATATTCAGATATGCATACACCTACATGTGTGCATATCACACGTGCCAAATACTGGGATTTTTTTAATAGGGCTGAGAATTGTCTTCAATTCTGTCAGTGAGAAAAAAGTGACAGTATGATCAAGAATCTTCATTTAATACAGCTAAACTGCCAATTTCATGGGACTACGTCTAAATAAACTTTTGCTTAAAATGACTCTCATTGTGTGTCTAGTTTTAATTCAGGTAAGATCCAGCATATTTTTTCCAAAAGCTTAAGAGTTTTTGACAATGTTTTTCTGTCTTTATTCTCAACAGCTTTACTCTTGATTTCATTTAGTGTTTAGTCATTTATTCCCAGAATTGCTCTAGAATTTGCCTCTTCTGCATTTTCAGTTCTTTCATAGAATAATAGAATGGTTTGGATTGGCAGGGACAGCTTCCACTAGACCAGGTTGCTTAAAGCTCCTCCAACCTTACTTTGAATACTTCCAGTGTCCACAACTTCTCTGGACAACCCCTTCCAGTGACTCGCCACCATCACATTTCTTCCTTCTCTCTTATCTAAAACTACTCTTTTTCAGATTAAAATCTGATAGAAATCTGCCTTCTTTCTCCGTTTTTGTTTGTTTGTTTGTAACCATTGCCCCATCAGCCTTGGTCAAAAATCTTTCTCCACCTTTCTTATAAGCTTCCTTTAGATACTGACAGGGGCTATAAGGTCTCCTGAGAGCCTTCTCTTCTCCAGGTCAAAAAACCCCAACTCTCTCAGTCTTCCCAAGCAGGCAAAATGTTCCAGCCCTCTGATCATTTTTGCAGCCCTCCTCTGGATTTGTTCTAAGAGGTCTTTGTCTTTCTTGCTCCAGGNAGGGACCTCAGAGCTGGATGCACCACTCCAGGTGGGGTCTCACAACAGTGAAACAGAGGTGGCAGAACTACCTCCCTTGACCTGCTGGACATGTTTCTGTTTGTGCACCTCAGGATACAGTTGGCTTTCTGGGCTGTGAGCGCACACTCTTGGCTCATGTCCAGTTTTTCGTCTACCAGCACCCTCCAGCCATTTTCCAAAGGGCTGCTTGGAATCCCTTAGTCCCTCAGACTATATGAGTGTTGGGGATTATCCTGTCCCAGGTTCAGGGCCTTGCACTTGGACTTGTTGAACTTCGTGAGGTTCTCATGGATCCTTCCTTCAGGCAAATCAGGGGTTCAGCACTCAACTTGGCATCACATGCCAACTTGCTGAGGATGTACTCAATCCTAGTCTGCATAACTGGTGACTGGTCCCTCTATTAACCCCTGAGGGACACCACTCAGAAGGGACTTTCATTCTGAATGGTGAATGCTCAAAGTAAAGTGTTAACAAGATGTTCCATGTGATTCTCACATTTTCTAGGGTGGTCTTGACTTCATATGCTGTTATGTAAACTGATGCAACAGCAGGTGTGCTCAAGGTTTGTGGACTGAGTCCCCATAATTACTGAGGTAACCAGAGACAGCGATTTACTTTAACTACTCCCTACCTTAGTAGGTATCCGTACTCACATTGGGCAGGGAACCGACCCTGCTTTTAAAGGTTTTTTTAGGGTTGGTTGTTGTTATTGTTGTTGTTGTTGCTGGTTTTTGGTTGGTTAGTTGGTTGGGTTTTTGTTTTGGGGTTTGTTTGTTTGTTTGTTTGTTTTTAATTTATAGACGACATTTTTTTGTTGTTGTCTGGGACATAAAACACTGCCATGTTTTCTTCAGCTCTGTTTTTCTGGTTTTTTTTTCCTATAAATAAACAAGGCAAAATGTTATTTGGAAATGGAGTACCTTAAGATGACAAAAATGAAAACATAGAGATAACCAAATCAGTAAAGGACTCCACAGAAATCACTGAGAAACAACTGAAGCAACTGAATTTCCTAGCACACAGATCAAACAGCGTAAGAAACCTTTATAAGAAGAGAATAAAATTAGTATTAAACAAGCTATCTATCTGGCCATATAGTGTAACATTATGAGTTAAAATTGAGTGTTGAAAATGAAATTTGCTGTACTATGTTCTTGCTGACTTTTTTGGTCATGTGACAGAAATTCAGCAGCTCTCCATGGTGCTCACCTCCAACCTCCTCACCAAAATAAAATGGAAAGAATCAGATCCTATTGTCATTAAGGGAGTGGAGAAGGTTATGAAGGGAAAATGATAAAAGACGGCCAACTGTGTACACTGAAAATTAGAATCACCTCACAACCAGGTCAGGACACAGCAGCACTTGAATCAAATTCTATACACTTCATGTTTGCAGTATTGACAAATCCTAATTGTAATGAAATATTATTTGTTCCCTGGTGTTGAATGTTTCTGTTGTAATGACTGCAGTGATTTGAGCCAGCTGAGCATATAATTCACTTTCTTGGTTAGGATTAAAAAGTAAAAAGTGAAAGAAACAGAACAGAGGCGGAAAAGAGAGTAAGTATGGGTCGGATGCAAACAGAGATGTTGAAAAGTCCTTTAAAACTTTTCTCTCCATAAACCCTGTCATTTTAGCATCAGATCGTTATCCAAAGGTACTTTTAAAACTGCAGTGCAAACTCAAAATGGCCCATAGCTGATGACATTATTACCTCTTGCAAACATTCATTAATATTAATATTGTTGATAGACACTTGTTTTTCTTTATGTAGTCACTGTAAAATTACTTGGATCACTGCAAAAAAAAAAGTCTATTGACTCTTGAACGTTTATCTGTACTCTGGTTTTTTGAACTGGGAAGATTATCTTAGTAGTCATCAGTATGATGGTCCAACAGAAATGCTGGAAAAATTATTCAGTAGCATCATTCAAATATTAACAGAATCATAAAAGGTAGTAAATTAAACAATTTTATAAGATTGCAGTGTAAGTTTTTACATGGTCAGAGCTTTATTAATATCCTTTAAAAAAAGTATTTCCTGTATAATTGCAGTCAGGTTAATGGGATGGGTGTGGGATGAACTGTGAGGAAATGGTAGGTTGTAGTCCAATCATCCACTGATTTATTAAGGGCTTCAAAAATTAGTTTTGCACATCATGCCATAATCTTATCTAGAGCAACAATGTACTATGTGGCCCATTACCTCCAAATAGCCTGCTTAAGATGAAACTTAATATATTTTTGGTCGATCAATGTTAAGTGCAGTCATCAAACACCTTACAGCCTGATTGGATCTTTGTGGTGCTAGTAACTATTTGCAGTGCATAGTGCCAAGTATCTCTACCAAATAGACCTGAAATAAAAAGGAAACCTAATGCTTTAAAACTTACATAACTGCTTTCCTACCTTTAAAATAAAAATATTTCTAGGGTGTTTGAAATCTATTATTACTCTGAGAAACCATTTGAGTATTTTTAGATTATGTAATTCAGCATGTGACATTTATAGCACAGGAAAAGTTAGAATACAGTCAATGCATATTCAGCTCTTTGTAGATCAGGCACTACCAATTTCTGTCAGTAAGTATTGTGCAAGACCAGCAGTGACAATAAACAGGCAAAACTTTATGATTCCATGAAAATATCTTTCTTTGTTTCCTGGGCCTGTGAAATAGCTGAACTAATATGGAAAATAATACCACTTACTACGTTTTTTTCTTATATTGACTTTTGTTATAAATAAAACTTAATGTGAACTGTTAACGCATTACAATTTTTTAATCCAAAAATTTCCATGATAAAGGTGAAATCTGTATCTCAATGAAGAAGCCAATTATTTATGAAAATATCTTTCTTTGTTCAAAAATCACTGTTCAATATTTTTAAAGTTTTGTTCCATATTCAAACACACTGAATTTATATTAGTTCAGATGAAAAAGCTGAAAAAAAAGTTTTGCTTTTCGTGCTTTTCTTTCCCTCTTTTACTTTTTAAATTCTTTTTCTTTCTAACTCCCATCTGGAAGAAAGACGTCTGAGTAAGAAATCGAAAAATCAAGAGAAAACTCAAAACTGAAAAAGAGCTCTTTGTGCTCACTTACAAAGAAACAGCAAATCCAAAAGCGAACAGAAAAGGCAAGAGGAGGCAACCTTAATCACTGAACTGTGAATTACCTGACACTACTGATTATTTTTTCCTGAAGTTCCACCTCAGCAAATTATTTTGAAACAGTAAAAAAAAAGAAAAAAAAAAGTGTTTAGTCTATGGCAATGATAAAGGATCACAGAAGCATTATTTGTTTCTAAAAATCATCAGTTTTTCTCACAATAAATGTAACACTCATGCTCCATTCTTTGCTTCCATATAGCTTTTCTATTAATACCCTTCTTGCCTGGCTTCTTGCTTGCCCTTGCTAGATCTAAAACGTTAAGAGACATTTTTAAGAAAAACAAAACCAGGAAAACACTGTGTTGCCACATCACAGTGAATGTTTAAAAAAGGAAGATTAATTTAAAAAATAAGTTTTCAGAGAAAATTTTCAGCTATGTTCCCTGACTTCTGGATACAAATAGAAAGTTGTAAAAAGACTGCATTATCATTGTTCAGGGCAGAGATCATCTGAGACAAGCAAAATCATCCCGCAATAAAAGAAATATTAAAAATAAAAATGAAACCTAGAGTAAAATAAAGAACTGATCACAGATGTCAATAAAATAATTATAAATAAAATTAATTATAAATTTTGATACAGGAGACACTGAAGAAAAAGAAATCAAGAACAGAAGAATAAGAAGACTGAGGCAGGGGGAAATAAAAAGGCAGAAACATTACCTAAGAATTGAAAAGGAAAAAGTAATTTCCCAAGACAAAAGAAATGGGAACATGTCCTCTAAAAGAATAAGACCCAGCTGGAGTTTTGAAACATCTCATACACAGAGATGCAGGAAAAAAAAAGACTAACAAACTACCAAAATCACTTGGTTCACAGCTATAGAGCTTTTCTTTATATTTTGTACATGCAATATCACTAAAATTAAAAATATCTCCCCATAACAGGATTTGAACAGTATCCATGGCTTTCGCTGCCGTTAAGAGTATGAACAAGTTTTCTCACACAGCTCATGAAAGTACTCTTCGGACTGTATATTTACTATGAGAAAGATATTACACTCAGGAACATTGATTTATGACACTACTCTCACAGTTTTTACAGTCGGGTATAAAGTCCTGACAGAAACAGCCATATGAATTTTCCTCTGAAGATAGGTTATAATCTGTGTATACCTTTTGGTAATACTTTGTCTGAAGTTAGACAGATGTATATAGTTCTGTGAAATTTAATGGATTTACACCTCAGTGGCTGAATAAAAAGAAACACTAGGATTTCTTTTGCTTAATAACTTTTACATATAAAGAAGTTTCAGATTATTGTGATAACAACTGACTTTGTGTATTATTCCTCATGGTCTTGTACTGTCTCTAGAGAAGTGAGACAATCGTTCATTGAATTTTGTAGGTGCACAGTGAAGGAAAGAACTATGCTGCCAAGCAGTGAAGGAAAGGAATATGTTGTCGTGTAGTTCAGGGAGGTCCAAACTTGACATAGCATCAGTGGCTTGCATTCCCCCAGGGATCTTCCATATGCATATACAAGAAGTTTGTTTCTCTCTACCTTGTTCTTACCCTATGATTACAATCTTAACCCTTGGCCTTGTGAAGGCATCAGAGCAAAAAGCAGAACAAGAGCAGTTACTCCTCAACTCCTCAGAGAAAATCTGACACAAGAAGGTGGATTTTGTGTGGCAGTCAACATTTGGAACATTTTATTATAATCTGGATTCAAGTGTAAGATGAATCCTTTTATACTGTTTTTGCTCTTTAACCTGAACAAACTTGGAAAAACATAAATGAGTAATACTGAGTGACAACTATTCACAAAGGAGCTCGAGAGCAAGCTGACGTTATATTCTCTCTTTGGGTCATCACCCTCAAATTCTCTTGTGATCTGTAAAACAACATTTACGCTGTGAACTCACACATTATGACCCATTACACGATTTTACCTTTTAATGATGAATTGTTCTAAACTAAAAGCCAGGCAAGTTTCAGAGTCACAGAAGAGTTACGAAAGTGTATGAATTCTGAAGGTTCAAAATGAAGAAAGATTTTGAATGCAACATTATTACATTGAAAATTTTTTATTTATTTTAGCTGATGCTATGACTTGATGTGCGAGGCAACCAGAATGACTTCTGAATGCTGGTGCTAGCACTGCTGTATTATGTCTTGCATGCCACCGCCTGTCTAACAGGAAGACCTGTAGGTGAAGACAGGTCCGGCACAAGGCTAGGTTCTCTGCTCTCTTTTTATTTTTTAGTGTATATGTCCTATGTATGTCTTCTCTACTGCCTCCATAGGAAAATTTGCATGGTGGTTAAGCAGAATCCAATTCTAAGTCTTTACTTTATGCTAACACTTAGTATTGCTAAGATCTGTTACAGGGACCCTCACATTTCCCTGCTAATTGTGAATAGTCTGTGCATGGATCATGCAGCTGTATTTTACACTGCTGTTTAAATAGTACACTGTGTCGGCAGAAGTTACATAAAAGAAGTCAAGAACTGAATTCTGTCTGAAATTTGTTTTAGCTTACCTATGTGACCAGCTGGGCACAGCAGACTGGGCAGTGACTGACTCGCAGTGTTCCTTGTTCAAACAGTTTCGGTCATGTTGAAACTGGGAACTGGCTGTTATCTTCTCTCACAACAGAAAAATTTGTTCTGTCTTCACTTTGAGGTACTTTAAAAGTTTTCAGAATGACTATGTTTTCTTTCCTACCTTGTTTCTCTGCCCTGCCTCGTCTCATTTCATTTTCCTGACTTCCAGATCAGGCAATCTTGCAGCATCATGAATCTTGTTTGAAATAAGTGAACATATTTCACCTGCAGCTCCAGCACAGAACAAAATATATGGCTACTGACTTGTCACTGAATCAGACAGAAAAAGTAGTACTCTGATGAAGCAATTAAAAATCTGCTGCAAGTGCTGTTGAGAGTCCACACACTTCTAGTAGCTCAGTGAAGCACTTTCTGTTGCACCTATTGCAGCCATTTCTAACATTTTTATCATTGCATGAGGTTTCAGATAGGTGGAAGTGAATGGGCAGGTGGAAACCAAGGATCTTCCCTGTTATCAAGCTATCTCCTTATCATCTGGTATAACACAAATGGAACAAAATGCAATAAAATATCCCTGCAGTTGCTTCCAACTTTTGCCATAAAATGGGAAAAAAAGGTTCCTCCTGCCTGTCGCAGGTTGACAAACTTCCAAACCACCACATTGCCTTACATATAATCTTGGTGTAGCTGTAAGGTTAAATATTTGCCCACTGTTTTGTGGCTTAGGTGGTTTGTGAATGGTAAAAATTAAGCTAAGAGTACAAACTTGACTTGACTGTAAAAATGCACTCTGGATAAAAATGAAGACTTTTGTAAGCTCCTTTCAAAACAACATAAGGAGCAAAATCTCCAGTATGATGTCACAGATATTGTGCAAACAACATAGGAGCTATTTTGATTTTTTTTTTTTTTATGATGAAGAAGATGTCACTGAAAATTGAAAAGAGACTTATGTTTGGATGTAACAGCTTGAATACCTCTGTAACTTTAGCATGCTTGAAAAGCTAATTTTTCAGCTTCAGCAATAAGTTAAAAATGTCCTTGAATGGTAACAGCAATGAATCTGCAGCACACATCACTTGAATCTTTTATTAGATTGGCTCCAGGCTTTGAGAGCACCCTGATATTGTTCATTTTTCCTAAAGAAACAGGTGCAGAAATGCATTTGGATTGCTGCTTTTGTTTACTTCCTTTTGTAATGCTGTGGTGCTGCTGTAGCCAGCTTGTGAGAACTTCTGGTGGACTAAGTTTGCTCTAATTACCCAAAAAGCCTGCAAGTTGCAGTTCAGTGTTTGCAAACAGTTTTTCTCACTGCAGTTATATTCTGATGTCAACATCTTTCTATGCACACAGGGAAAAACCATGGCTACCAACATGGTAGAGGAGTAGAAATGTGTAAATGTGAATTTCAGGCATTTTTCTGTGCTTTCCTACCCAAAAATGCTCAATGCACAAAAGGCTGCAGCCATCAGATAATTTCAGTCATCACAGAATGCAACGTGGGTCTTTTCTCTCTGCAGAACTTTTTTATTTTTTTATAACAAATTTTTCTGGTCTCCACTCGTGTAACAGAACTCAAGGTAGCACATACTCAAGGCCCCTCTAACTTGCGTGATTTTTGTTATTATGAGTTAAGAAGAGATGTACATCTATTACTATCGAGCTTCAGAGACTTCCTCCCCTTCCCTCCACTCCCAAAAAGAATGTGCTTAAAACACTGATGTAAAGTCTTTCTTGCTCTTGTGGGAGTTTATTGAAACAATTAAGTTGCACTTCGGTTTTCCTATTACATATGCAGTTGTCTTTCACAAGAAGACAGAGGCCAAGGCCATGAAAAATCTTCAGCCTGATGAATGAAACTAGAAGCACACTGTCAGTCTTCCAGGCTGAGATAATATATTTCTAGAATAAAAGTGATGCTATCAGAGCAATGTATCTTTGTCAGATAAATAAAAAATAAGTCTCTCATTGTTCTTTATACTTCATCTAATGGATGGCAGTCTATCACCATGAGGTACAGAGGAAAATATATATAGTAAAATAGCTGGTGTCTGGACAGTGTTGATTTGTCGAATATTCTCTTGTGATCTTTCTTATCAAAACAAATTTGTTTTAGAGTTAACAACAATAAGAAAAAATGACGAGAAATGCTGTCTTAGGGTGATAGAACCATGCGTTACCTCAGTGCCCTTAATGAAAATACCGTAGACCTTAAAAGTAAATGTCTTTGACCAAGGAGCACGCTGTAAGAAAACAAGACTATAGATTTATTCTTTCATAAACAGCACCACTCCGTAGATATTTATGAATTTGTGGCTCACTGTACAATGCATTAGGTAGTGTAAAAGTACCATGCAATCTTCTTCTTTTTCAAGATGAATGAAGTTTGATTCTGTTGTGGCTTTAGCTCCTATTCTGCACTAAATGCAGCACTGGGACACAGAAACAAAGCTTTTAAGGTGTAAAACCCAGGGAATCCAGGAGTGTTTTTCAGCTCAGCATCCAGAGAAGTATAGCCACTAAAGTCTGTAATGTGATTATTTATGGTGTTAACAGAGCGCTATTATCTTTAACAGTTCCAAGCATACACCTAAATTCATTACATATACTGACGGAAATAATCCGGCATGTAGGATCACAATCTTCCCTTGTTGCCACAGGAAAAATGTTCTTCTCCTTTTGGGTCTGGTGCAAAAGCTCACTACTCCTTTATGTAGATGATTACCATTTCAAGGAAAAAATGGTACCGTTTTGAGGAGTTCTAACTGCTAACCAATGATGCCACCATTTTACTATGGATTGTGCTACAGAACAAGCCCATCAAGATTTTACAACCCAATGCAGGACTGAGATTGTTCCACTAGGAAAGTCAAACCTTTCTGCATTCTAGAGAATATTTTGTTTTTCCTTAAAACAAATCACTGCTTTGAAATGAAAAATTCTGTAGTTGAGTAGGATTTATTTTTCCAAGAAAGCTTGACCAATAAATAGAAAAATGAATTTTAGCTTATTAATTCAGTGTTGTGAACTGGTAGGGCTTTGAATGAGTAAATGCCGTCTCCCTCCAACCCTGTTATGGCTAGGAAATCATATTTAATTCAAAGTCTTGAAACACAGGATGGAAAGGAAGGTTTCTGTAACAAAAAAACAGACAAAAAAGGGAGAAAAACATTTTCATGTTGTTCTAAGGAAGATTTTCTGACACCAAGGGGTCTACTTCTCCAACTGCATTGTATTTCTCGAGTGGACATATGCACCAGTTAGAAGAGAGCTACATGTCTGTAATAATATAGGGTCTTTCTGCATGATAGAAGAAGGCATGATCTGTTTTCCTTAATATTTTTACCATTATCTGGGTTCTCTCTTCAAATTTAGTCGCTTGCTATGGTTTCGTTCTCTTAATAATACCTGTTCCAGTAACCGAACTCTGAGTTGCTCCTCTCTTTACTTTAAAAAGCTAATCTTTTTACAAAATCAAGTGGTTGATATTGCTGTTTGTCTTTCTTCACCAAACTAAGGTATCTGATTACAGCAATTTCACTTTTTCCATTAGAATAAAAAAGCGTCTTCAGTTGATCCATTACAACTTCTTTGAGAGGTATTAGAATTCCTGGTAATTCTCAATCCATATCATAACAAGGACTAATTTTTTTTTTTTATATACCTGCCAGAACTTACACCTCCCTAACAGTGGTAGACTGGTTAAATATTAGGAATCATTTCATCCCATACAATGTACAGCTCAGTTCCATTAACCTAATTTGAAAATGAATTCTTCATCTGATTCTTGGAATAGGTATGTGTCAGCAAGTGTCAGGTGTTTTTATTGGTATGCTGTGGGCATTTATTTGTCAGGACTTAAGACTGTCCATTTTCTCAAGCAGAGTCTCAAATAATTTTGTGAAAGTTGTGACTGCTACTGGTAGAAGTTAACTTCTTTTAGATCTGGTAAGCAGCTATCCAGTTTAATCTGAGCTCAGTCACAGGGCTAAGGTGCCCTTTGAAATCTGGAGTTTCAAAAGGTAGCTTTGATCCTTCTTGTCTTTAGATTTTGCAACACACTGAAAGATATTACCGGTGTGTCCACACCAAGTGGAACAATTGAGATGGTTTCATTTCAGGTAATGTAACAATTTCTCTCTCCTTCTATTCTCTCTCTTTCTTTCACAACTTCTGTAATCAATGTAGTTTATGGAAGTTCCCATGGTAAAATCTAGGGCATTTTATTTATTTCTTCCATGCAGCACCTGGAATTTTTTTCTAATTCTTCTTCAGTCTTTAATTGCGTAAGGTAGACCAGCTATCATAATGTAACTCAGCACTAGGAATATGTTACCATCAGACAAGTGGGTTTATGCCATGTATATCCAATTCTATTAGTCCCTCCACTGAGGCTGTGCCGATTCAATGAAGGTCAAATTTAAACATACATCTTTTTTGTGCTTAATTTTCTTTTATTTCCTACACAAAGGAAGCCATTTTTTGCAGTATTAGATTCTGAAGACAGTATTGTGTGAAACACAAGTGACAGTGTGCTGACTTACACGACACAACCCCAATGTCAGCCTTGCAGGGTCATGGTAGAAGAAGGAATGGAGGCATTTGTGTTGAGGTCCATGTCAATTTTCCCTACGCTGAAGATTACCTCTGACAATAGCAATTTCTAAGGATCCCTTGTAAAAGCTGACAGATAAGTAGTTCCTATGTTGAACAAGACCCTCTGCAGACATCAGTGGCTTATAAGTGGCTTCTACAATTAAGTCCAAATCTATCGAAATTGATCTGTACATGTTGGCATGTGGCCTGATTAGTCTCTAAAAAAAGATGTCGAAATTATGGTAATAGATGCATGGAATAATGTGGTAATACCCGTGAAATGATGAGGAAGATGAACCTCGGTTTACTGCTGTTATACCGAAAATGTAAATTTTTGAAGAGGAGGTTTAAATCTCTCCTGTTCACCCCAAGCAGAGAATCCCATCTTTTACACAGTTATACTCTCAAAGACGTCCTCACCTGTAACTATTACCAGTAAGACAACAAAACCTTTCCAACTTAATTTCTAAGTCTGTTGGGAGACTCTGAGTTGCCTTAGGTTTCCAGATGTACCATTTGTTCTTACTAATATTGAAAAAGACAAATTTGACTTTTAAAGAAATTTGGTGTTCTAGCCACCTACCTCTTTTTTTCCTTTTTTTGCTAGTGGAGCCTTTCTCTATTTTTGGTTTTTCTTCTTGGTTTTGTATTATTTTCTTCAGTCTTTTTTTGCAACCTGAAAATCTTACTTGAAGCTCCTTCAGACTTTAGGAATTTCTGTGGTTGTCCAGATCTAATAAATTTCTTTTAAGATCATTTTGGCATTGGAATTAGATTTTAGCCTTGTTCTTTCTGTGAAGTGTTATAGGGTCTCTTGGGAAGGAGAAGATAAAGAGAGGGTGTGTAAAAGAATTTCCAGCCAAACAGTCAGTGTTACAGTCAAAATCTCTTGATAAATTCCCTTTTTTTCCTCCTTTTTTTGTTTCTTCCACTAACAAGCTGAAAATAGTGGCAATTCATCACACTTAAGAACAAAGGCAATAATCTGTCCTGTTCTTTTCTGTTTCTCTATCAACTTCTATCAGATCGAGTCTCCTAGGATCCTTCTCACCAAAGAATAAAACCACTTACGCACTCTTCTTCTGCAGAGAAGCTTGTTTAAATCAGGCAGCTGAGAATTATGGCTCTGGTCTGAGACCCAGCGTATGTGCCTGATTTTCTTGTAAACTCAAACAAACCATTACTTTGGATTCTTTGAAAGATCCCATATACCCCTTTACTGTATCACCAATGCACATAGTTATTTCTATCAAATCACATCATCAGTTTTTACTTTCAATATGTTGCTTGATGTTCATGTTCTTGTTAGTAATTTATATTGACTAAGTGCTGATAATTTTATCAACAGATTTCAGAGAATACGAAAAACCTGCTTAGGTCTTACTGGTCCTCAGTTTAAAGAAGATGCATTGGTCTCCAAACTCCCATGCCCAATACTCTTCTTCTTTATCTCTATTTACAAAGTTAATATTTAGCTTCCCAGAAGTCATGAGCTCATGCATAGTCTGCCCTAGTATCTATTTCCCCAGTTGCATAACTTCTTACTTCCACATAAATTTTGAGCTCTGTTCAGGCAATAATGATACTTTACAACCTTTTGTCTTTTGACAAATACATTACGTAGCCTTTACTCACCCTGCAAAGGATTCAGATTTTCTTCTGAGTTTCTTGTCTTAGCAGAGCTTGTCAGCAGTGCATTATAGCTATGCTCGATAGCTTATATCTCATTTACAAGTGCTGCTTCCGTCAATGTCTAAATGAACTTTACCCCTCCGACCAAGATTGATGTAATTACCTTTCTTTCTATCTTAAATTATAACAATTAGAAAAATCATTCAAAACCATATGATTGTAATCATTCTAACACCAAAACTCATAAACCAGTGGAGTTTCACTGTGCTGTGTTTTATGTTCATCTCTGTAGGGCACAGGCTGTTCTCTCCTTGAAGTGACAAAGGTGAATTCCTTTAAACTGTGCTCATTTCAAGTTTCCTATCCACAGGCTCCTGAATGCTTTCAAAGAGAATGACTTCTAAAGGTAATAGAGGTTCCACAGGCTGAACAATAGCTCAAATCTGTTTTGACATGAGTGAAGGGATTATGGTCTCAGCAAGCTTTTCCTTCTCATTCACTAGCTTGACCCTTTCCAGCTTCAAGTTTCTATTTGACCTTCGATGACAAGGCTCACTGGTCTGAAAGAGGCATCACCTGCTCTGGATTAACATGTGCACAATGACACTCATAAACATAATGTGGAGGATGGCATAACATTCATTGTTTTTTTCAGCACTCGCTTTTTTCATGTTTCAGGCACTAGTTCCTTCTATCAGTCCTCAAAGGAAGGAAAGTACATTTATCACCCCTGAAACAGTCCATACATTGCATTATCTAATTTACCAAACTGTCTGCAAAGGGTTGGCCTTATATTTATGTAATGAAGACCTTGACAGAAAAGGTCACAGGCTCCAGCTGAAGTAGGTAAGGGATTTTAATACATGGCAGAAAGTTCTGGAGAGAAGATAGCAGGCATGAGCAGGTCTTCTCTGGAAATGACAGCAATAGCTAAAATTTCTCGATGCTATCTCATAATGTGTCAGCTATAGGTGTGCCTTATTAATGTCCCATTCTTACTAAGTTTCCACTAACATAAAATAACAAGACATTACATGCATCTAGACTATTCCCTCTACACAAAGGCACATGTACCAGCATATTTCATCTTAATATAGTCAAGCCTTCTCAGCAGTACCAAAATCTTTTCTGAGCAGCAGACGTGGTTACTAGAAATCACAGTTTCTCCTTTTACCCAGGTCTTTGCAAAATCAGTCATTCTAGTTAGCACAGGAGATACTGTATAACATAAGGACAATTAAGCAAGCAAGGCTCCAGTGTTGATTAAGATTCTTACGGGCACCTACTGAGATGCAGCCTGAACAGGAGCCTTCCAGATTCTCTGGTTCTGCCATGGGGAATGACCATAAAATACACTTTAAAGATGCGTGAGGGACACAGAAAGGCTGACCAGAGATTGCTTACCTCTGGTCCTGTATTGAAGCTCCTCATTTTTGCTGTAAGGCCACCTCTGTGAAACTCACAGTAAATTGATTAGTTATGGGGTTTTTTATTTTATTTTATTTTATTTATAATCTTATGTTGCCCCCTCTGTGTCATGTCTCTGAGAAAAGTGGTCTCAGTCAGCACTGTTTATTATCATATGTGCAATGTGCCACAGCACATGCCTCATGGGAGAGCAGTAATGAGCATCTAGTCCTTTTAAACAGAAGCCTGGCTGCCAAACATGAGCTCTTAAGTAAGAGATGTTTCCTTCACTGAGCCTTTCTGGGCATCCATTCCCCTCCTGGTGCCTAAATTCATATGCAGTTATAAGAGCTGCCTGGAAATTTTCAAATGGAAAATATGGCTGCACTTCTAGTTTTCATTTCAAAGCATAATAAAATGTAAAACTTCGGCTTCTTCTATGAAGTGAAAAATCCACTGCTCGTCAGCTCTGATTGCTAGAATGCCTCTCCAAATATCCCTAGAGGAGGTGTGAGTGGGTGATGTATGTCTTATGCTTTTTCTCATTTTTCCACACAAAGGGAATAAAAACTCTTTCCCCTCAGGATTTTTTGATCACCAGACTTTATAGAACTGTCATTCTTTGAAAGAGAACTGTATTTTCTCGTTGCTGAACTCAGTTACTAATAATGCACAAAGTATTTTTAGGAAATAAGCAGTCTCATTGCTGTATTATCTATACTGCAGAAGGAATTAGCACAGAATCATAGAGTGATTGGACTTGGAAAGGATCTTAAAGATCATCCAGTTCCAGCCCCCCTGCCATGGGCAGAGACACCTTCCACTAGACAGGTTGCTCAAAGCCCCATCCAACCTGGCCTTGAACACTTCCAGGGATGGGGCATCCACAGCTTCTCTGGGCAACATTGTTCCAGTGTCTCAGCACTTTCATAGTAAAGAATTTCTTCCTAATATCTAATCTGAACCCACGATCTTTCAGTTTAAAACTACTCCCCCTTGTCCTGTCACTACATACCCTTATAAAAAGTCTCTCTCAAGCTCTCTTGTAGGTCTCTCTGGAGTTTTCTCTTCTCCAGGATAAACAACCGCAATTCTCTCAGCCTGTCTTCACAGGAGAGGTGCTTCAGGCCTCTGATCATCTTGGTGGGTCTACTCTGGACTTGCTCCAGCAGGTCCACGTCTGTCTTATGCTGGGTGGTCCAGAGACGGATGAAGCACTCCAGGTGGGGTCTCATGAAAGTGGAGTAGAAGTGCAGAACCATGTCCCTCGACCTGCTGGCCACACTTCTTGCGATGCAGCCCAGGATATGGTTGGCATATATTATACTTATTTCCAAAAAAGTTTAAAATTTTATATTTCCATGTAATTTTCCACTGGATCCCAAAGGTTTGCCATACATGTAGGTCAGAATTTAGTCTGTCTCCAACGAGAAACAATTTAAGAGAATGTTTGAGGAAATGTCTTGAGCTACTGCACAATGGGGTTGCAGCAAGGAGAAGTAGGAAAGAGAAGGCATGTGGACTATATTTGCAGTAGTAAATTAAGCCTAGTCAGGAACAGCCTCTGTCACTGATGTCACCAGCATAGTCTTTTCTATGAGGTTATAACTTCCTGTTTCATAAAACAAATCAGCCTTGATCAGATTGAAAGCTAGCTGACACAGATCCTGACACAGAACGTGTTCAGCAGGCTTTAGTGACTGTTTGGAAGTACAGTTGTCTAGTACAACATGCCTGCCATGTCCTGCCATTATCTGCTGTTATCACACCTTCCTCTTTTTAAGAAACAGCCTGCCTCCACCCTCCCTCTTCCAATTAGATATGAGCAAAAAAAAAGCTCAGTATAATTAAGAACTGGGGCCAGTTGCCCCAAGAGATTTTACAATCTCCAGCTCTGGAGGCTTCCAAAACCCAGCTGGTCAAAAAACCTAAGCACTCTGATCACAGAGTTGTATGCTGAACCTGTTTTGAGCATGAGGTTGGAAAGATGACTTCACAAGACCTCTTTTGTGGGGTGTTTTCATAGTCTACCCTTGGCAAATGGCCTGGATAACAGCATCTGCTGTGGGTAAGAACATGAAACTATTTAATGCATGTGTTGGGCTGAGTATGCCAAACTAGAGAACATTTGCCCACAACAAATTGCACTACATTGAAAGACAACTATTAGTTCCCCAATGATCATGTAAAAGGGAAAGACAGATCTCATCTGGAAATGAATAACCGAGGAGTTACACAGGGACATTTTGAAATGAAGCAGGAGTCAATATAAGAAAAAGTATGAAAGGAGCATGACAAGTTGTAACGTGTGAGTAGAGACCTCGGAGTAGACACAGTCATAGTAAAAACCTGTTTTGACACTGCTGGAAGTCATTGCGCTGGCATCACGCTTCTGTGGCCAGACAGAGCAGTCTGGTCAGATGCCATAAGCTGATTCTCTCTGATCAGGGATAACAGCATGGATTACTGCAAGCAGAGACCCACACCTCGCAGGACGCATGTGAGATCGTGGGTGTCAGGTCATGAGATGCGGGGAGCATCAAGGGGTCCCACAAGGCGAGAGCACCCACAGCTCTTGAAGGATCAGGGTACAAGTAGGGAAGCCTGTAGCCCCAGACAGGGCTGGGAGTACTTGTAATGCACAAGTGCTGTTGGAGGGCAGGGTGTGTTTGTACCACTGTGTGTATGTTTGTGATTAGAAGTGCTTGGGATTAGTTACAGAGACGTATTTATAATTTTGTACGGATTTATTAAGATTTTAGCTTTATCTGTGGTATGAGCAATATTCAACCTGCATGTATAGCTCACTGATTGCTGGTTATATATCATTAGCAAACTAATAAACCATTTCAGACCTGCTCTTGGTTTAAACTATGCAAAACAAATAATCTGTCTCTGTGACACCTTCCAACACGAATGATTCCGTGATTTTATCCTGTGATAACATTTTAGTTGTCAAAACATGCTCGGGGTTTCCTTGGTAAGCCAGTGGTTAGCACAGGCCAAATTTATGTCCAAAAACATTTCTGTGGGTGCTTGAACTCACCAGTACAGAAGTAGGTAATTACTTGCTACACAGACCAGGCATTATGCCCTAGTACTAACATCCACATTTCAAGGGTACCGGATTTTCCAAACCTAGATCCTGTATGCACTTAAGAGCGCAGTGCTCAGTGGTGAGTTTGGGTTTTTTTGGGGTTTCTTATGGGGTTGTTTGTTTGTTTGCTTCTTGGCTTTATTTTAGTGAGCACAAACCAGCTGCGAGTGTCAAATATGGGGAACAATCTGACCTCTTAAATCTTCCTGGATATTTAACCCAGTGTGCTTAGACAGTGCTTAGATTGTGTAATCTTTTATCCGTTTTGGAATAACTGGACAGGCACAAGGAAACAAAGGCATAATTGCAGCCGCACAGCACTCTGCCCTTTCTTAAAAATTCTTAGAAACAAGCCTACCATTATTCCTTAAGGAACCTTGCTACTGTGTTTCTCCTTTGGATTTTTAAGACACAATCCAGCTTTTAGTATAAAGTCAAACTGAGATTATGCTCTCACCCCCTCGTGTGCATATGCATGAATTTTGATTTAAGACCAGATATATCAGATACATTCTTGAGGTGAAGATGCCCGGTCTTGCATAACAACCGCTCTGCTCATTTGTCTTTACATGGGAAAAGGAGAAGTGTTGTGTTAAAATCTGAATTCACAAAGCTGAAACTCCAGATCGCATTGCTGTTCAAACATCATTACACTTCTCATCTTTATATAGACTGCAAGAGGCTATATTTTAGACCTGTCAACAGAGCTAAGAATCATAGCCAACACAAGAAAAGGTTTAAGTTCCTGGCAGTACTGGATGTTGCTGGAGCCAAAAGATTAATGGAGAAATGAGAAGATTAAGTAATGAACTTTTTGGAAAATAGAGATGAAAGTTTAGGTCAGGATAAAGACTCAAAAGTAAAATGAAACGAGCATTTAGGAAAGAAATGGCCCTGTTCAGTATAAGGGCAACACATCTTTACATAGACAGGGGCTCCACAACCCCTTAAAGGTAGTTTTTCTACCTTTCTTTCTTGTGAATTTTTTCTCTTTCTTCTCTTTGGCCTTTTGTTCTCGTACAGCACCATATAAGTAAATGCTCACAGTTACAGCTACTCCCTGTTGAAAAGATGTAAAGTCTCTCAGTGAACAAGTCACTGAAAAAAGAAGATTGGCTGAAGCAGAAATGTGAGTATTATTTTAGTATCACTGGTACATTTTATCAGCTAGAACAAAAGTAAAGGAGATAATCTGACTAGATGTAATACTTTAGAAAGTGTATGCACTGGAAGAAAAAAATCAGTCTTGCACCAGGGACTATGGGAATACATAGTAAATATGGAGAGCCAAACTATACATTTGTACAGCATTAACTCCTACATCTTTAATCCACTGAGACTGCTGGACAGGCTCTGGACAGTATCACTGGAAAGTAAGGAACATGAAGTGGACTGATAAACGAAAAAAAATAGAAAAAGGGGAGAAAACTCTAGACAATTGTTTAATACTTGCTTCAGGATTCTAAGCAATGCTTTGCAAGGTCAGTGCAATCAGGCTGTAAT
Source organism: Mohoua ochrocephala (assembly GCA_013398855.1). NCBI lineage: Eukaryota > Metazoa > Chordata > Aves > Passeriformes > Acanthizidae > Mohoua > Mohoua ochrocephala. The sequence goes on along the minus strand of VZTA01017787.1, from coordinate 24,350 downwards.
AAAAGTCATGCAAGATAAGCAGAGGAATCTGTTGCTGTATCATAGTTCAAATGGTTGTTACCATGCCATTTGCATCTGAAAAAAGAGAATGAAACTCCAGAGCAAGGTATGTGAAAAATTCAAGAACTGCTTCCATCTGAAAATTGGTTTGAGCTAACCTCTATTTTTCCTGTCTCAAAAGGGCTTACTTTCCAGATTCCATCCCTGAAATTTCCTCCTTTTTCTTCTGTCTGTACTAAAATATCTTTATAATTCTGAATATAGATGCTTTTAGTTCCAGCAGATATTTCTCTAATAAGCTTCAGTGGGTATGGCTTATGTGTCCTTTGTGGGACATAGTTATCTGGTTACATTTCTAAAATTTATTTTTTAAATGACAGGTTGCCTAGCTATACTGATAGATCAGTGAAATCCTTTCCCTCTTTTTCTTATCAACTTGCCCATCAAAACTGAATAACTTTCCTGGAATTAAAACCTTCAGGGAAACAGTTCTTGTGGTGAATGGACCATAAAATCTCATTCTGCTGCTGGGACTAAAAATCATCTGAATTTTTCTTTTAATGTAATTTTAAAAAAAATGCACCAGAAGAAATTTCATAAATAAAGCACGGTTTCCATTTTAACAATATCACTTTGCAAAGATGACTGCTGAGAGGGAAAAATCTAGACTATTTCCTTATAGATTAAATTTATTAACGTAGAATGCTATTAGCAGCTATTTCACTGCATCAGAAAAATCCACAGAGATCTTGTAGAATGCATGGATATCGCCAAATCTTATTCCTTTACAAGAAAAAAAGAAATCTTTAGAAGTGTTTTGTTGAACTCCTCCCAAAATTGTAAATCGGAGTCTCCAGAGAGTAATTTAAAAGTTAATGTATTGTTTTCATTTTTACATTCTTGAAGGAGTACTTTTTAATAACAAGGAATGACTAATTTTGATTTCATCATTTAAATAGAGCAGGTGAGACAGCAGTTGTGGCTGTGCAAAAATGTTATTCAATCAAATGTCTTTTATTTTTACAGGAATCTGTTTATGTATAAAGCATCTAATCATGAAAAAAGAATTCTGTATCCGGCTCTGCAAGACTGATTGATTTGTGTACCACTAAAAACAGAGGAAAGACTCTAGCTGCTTTATATGTGTAGGAACATCACTCATTTCAATCACTGCATTGTCGCATTTAAAGACAAGTTTGTTATCCTTTCACTTTTATTGTTAAAATTACTGGCATCAGGGGAAAAGAAACATTTTATAGAGACTGCTCTCTAGAATAAGTAACTACTCGGAAGTTCACCTTTAGACTCGAATTTTGTTATGTTTTCTGCATGGATAATTTAACATTCCTTTTATACATTATAACATAGCTTTTGGCACTGACAGCTCAAAAATATAGATCAAAAAGAAGTTGGATAAGACTTTAATGCAACTTATATACTTCTCTTTTCATTCCTCACTCACTTTTAAAGGCCATAAGAGTAGAGAAATTACCCTAAGTAATGGCAAGCTCTTAGAACAAATGCGTGTGACAAACATAAACATCACAGCATGTGCCATATTCCTTTATAATATTATGCATAAACTACTTCACTTTTAACTACAGGCAGTAGTTAGAGGTGTATATTGACAGTGCAAGGTCAAATTAATCCTTTTTGTTTTCCTTTTCTACATTTCAAAGAAAAAAACATTGGACTGGTCATCAATATTTCCAGGTAAGGCATAGGTTATTTAATGAAATTTTCTCTGTATGATCTGTGCTGTTCATAAAGATTTTATATCTAGCTATATTTTTTGTCTACTTGCCTCCAATATCAGCAAATGAAGTCTGTGTAGACGATTCAAATAATAAAAAAAATGAGTAACATGGATCAAAACCTGAACATCACTATAAAAGTGATCTGTAAGCACCTATACGACTCTCCACAGTTAGAGATTTTCAGTCAGAATTCCAATTACAGAGACCCCTTTAGGGATATGAAAGTAAAAGAATTAATTTTTCTTTATATCTGCTCCTTTCTTTCCCTGGCAAGCACTCTCATTGACAGAAGACAGCTCCTTCTTAAGGCAAATTAAGTAACAGCAGCTGGCAATGTATGATTCACACAATCTGGGGTCTTTCAGTAGTTCTGGGAGGTTTCTTCTACAGGAACAGAACGATGCTTTTGGGTCGAGGCTGTATTGGCACAGGGTCCTTATCAAGTCTTAGGCCCATCATTGTTGGCACACAATATTATCATATTAATAAAAACAGGAACCTTCCCCTCTCTATCTCTTCAATAGCCTACTGTCAAATATTACTGATGGTTTTTTAAGAACAAAACACATCAAGCGTACTGAAAGGATATGAAGAGTAATAAAATTATTGAAGAAATAAATAATTTTGAAGTCTACAAATATAAAAATAAAGACTACACATTTGATGCAAAGGATTAATTATTACCAATTATTAAGAAAATAAGTGTCCTATTGCTGGGATTTATAAAAGGGAGATTGTTGTAAACAACCATTGTTCTATGGCATATCAGACCTAAATAAGGATATCTTATGAAGAAATAAGGAAAGAGTTTTTATTCATTGAATTTTACTGTGAGTGCCATTATTGCACATAGGGTGTTTTCTTCATCATAAACAGCAGAATGTAAGCCATTTTATATAATATATTGTTCTAGAGAGGCAATTATTTTTCCACGTCTGTAGTTGACTTGGAAGGCCAGAAACTATTGGAGTAACTTCAGGAATCTTTTCCTGAAGATGCATTTTGGAGTGCTTCCTTAAAACCAATTTATAAAATTAGATTCTAGCATGAATCCCATCAAATGCACAGTATCTAAAGATAAACATAAGAGTACAAATGTGGAAGAGCTTGCCCTCCATCTAAGTTCCTTATCTGAAGTTCAATGGATTTTGAGCGAGGTACCTGTGCCTTTGAAAACCTTTGCTGTTATATTTGCTTTTCTCACAAGAGAATGGGAAGGAATCTCTCTATAAGGGATTGAAATGGCCTACTGTGAAATGATAAATATACATAGATAAATTAGAATGATAGTGTTCAAGTAGTGGTGCTCTAATAATACAACTAAGGCAAAATTTATGGGCAAATCATCATCCCATTGACTATAGCATTTCTTCTCATGCATGGAATGTGTGTTTATTCACAAGTCAGGATCACGAACACCTACATGAACAGTCCAAATAGCAGTGACTTAAAAGATACTCATCAAACACACAAATTATGTACTAATGCTGGGAAACAGCAGACTAGTCACATTTATTGTGAAAGTTGAGGGAGAAGCCCTGTGAATTATTTGCTGAGCTCTGTTTCTGGGGAGCAGTGAATCAACTTGACTACCAGGGGGTGGCATTGTCAAAGAGGAGTTCCTTAATATCTAATTTATGACTTAAGTCAAACTGTTAAGCCAAAATTCCTCCTTTCCCTAAGAGAAGAAGGATGGTAAATTTCGGATAGTGTACAACTTCTATAAATCAGGATAATCTTCGCATTTATTCAGTGGTATTGACCAAGAAGATGGAAGGTTAGGCCATAACTATGCCCAGTGCCAGAGCCTTGCCAGAGATCCAATCCTAAGTGTGAGTAGCAGGCAGAAACCCCAATTTATTCATGTGTACTTGAACAATTAAAATGTAATAGGGCTTTCTTAGTTACCTAACTGGTTGCCAAATCAAATTCAAGTCTACTCCTTACCCTCTAGCCATTTTTGTCGCATTGTCGCTGTCCAAATGAACCGCAGTTCCCTGTTACCTTACTTGCAGTAATATTAGCTTTATTTTAAAAATCACTAAATAAATGTTTCCACCCTATAGCTGCCTGAGTTTTTAAGTATTTTGTGAAAACTGAGTTGCAAATACAGCTTCATTTTCTTGTATTCAAAAGTTAATTTTATGCCTTCTTATTTGACACACGAATCTTTGCAGTTGGTCTACTCTTCTGCATTCTAACCAGGTGGATCCCAAAGGGATATACATGAAAAAAATGTTTCTCAAAACTGAAAAAGAAAGAGCTTTTTATTTTTCTGTTCAGCAAAATTATGGTTTGATATCAACATGAAAAAAGCAAGAGTTCTTTTAAGAAAACATGTACTACTATTTGCTGACATTTTGTCAGGTACATAGTAAATGTTATCTCGAGGAAACCAGAGAAATCTACAAACATTTCAAGAGAGAGCACTGTAAGTATAAAAGCCAACAATAGACTAGCAAAAACCTAGTTTTCGTGTGGAAAACATACTGTATAGAAGTGAGAGGATGGCTGTCAATATCCTTATAGCAGAGAGGTCACTTTACAATTACAAGAGTGTCACTTATCTTCCTTTTGTCTGAAGCTGTCAGCAGAAGATAAATGCTTACATCCACCCTAATCACAATATGAGTTTTATCATGTGATGACATGCTTGCCAAAAACAATTATCTAAGTCTTACCTAGGTAAAGACACTGAAAAAAAATTACCTGGTTTAACTTCTAGATGACTTAAACAATGACAAACCCTTAAATAGAAACAGTAATTTAGCACCAGAATGTCTGTAATTTTGTTTAATTTATTCTTATTTCCAGTTTAAGGGAAACTGAATCATGCCTCTGGATGAAGTTAGGCAAACATACAAGCTACAAGTCTAAATTCTATTCCCATGCCACTGAGTGGCAGAATTTCAGTCAAGTATAATAGGAATATTAGTTCTAAATATAAGTTCCATTTTCAAAGTCAAAGGGACAGATCTCTTTTTGTGTCATGACAATATTTGAAACAGGAAAGGGATGTATCACAAGCTTTGGTAAAATATGCTCTCAAACTTCAGATATTTGCAAAACTGCTATCCGGGATAGATCATTTGGTATGGCCTCTACAAATTTTCCATGCACCTGGACAAATTAAAGTTACAAATTAATCAATTTTTTTTCTTTTTTTTTTCTTCATAGCCTAGTGGGAGTCCAGAATAAATGCCACCATGCTTTTTAATGTACTGTACTCTCTTCAAAATTATGAGAACCTAGATGGCTTGTGTGAAGCCTCAGGCTAATATGTCTAAATGGTTTTTGTTGGTGGAGCTGGCAGGTACCTTTGCCTCATGATATGCTGAATGCTTACCAAAAGCTCTTGGAAGTCTTCAGAATGCAAGGCCCTTCTGCTGTACACTGCATTCACAACTTAACTATGTAGTTATCCTACTCCACCTCCTACAAAAGACCAAGAGATATGATTCATTCTCTCCTTCCCATCAGCACACAATGTCCAGCCACTTTCTGGAAAGTAGAGCATCACTATGAGTAGTATTCGTTTTGGAAGACAAACACCTTAATGAGGATTTCCCCTCTTCCTCCTTTCCCTCAGCTTTTATTGCTGAACATGATCTCATATGGTGTGGACTAACCCATTGGTCAGTTTGGGTCAACTGTCATGGCTACATTCCCTCCCAACTTCTTGCCCACCATCAGTATACTTGCCTTTTGGGGGTGGCTCGTGTTGAAGAGTATGAACTTCCCTGATAGGGAACAGAAGTTCAGAAAAGACAAGAACATCTAAAAAGTTTCATACAATTTTGAAGACTCCAGAAGAAAAGCAAGATTGTATATTCTCACCAAATTCAATCGAATCTTATGAGGGCATGGCAGTGCGGTTCTCACTGAAGGAAATTCCAATAAAATGTAAAAGATTTCTGGAAATTACAGTTTTCTCTGTAGGAGCATTTTAATTTAAAAACATTTCCCTCTGTTTCTCTAAAACTGTTGAAATTATCCAGTACCAACTGTCTAAGGCTGTACCTCATATTGCAGTATCATTTCTTTTTAAAGGGTGTTGTCTTGATGGTCCATGTTACAGTGAATATTTATTGCGAAAAAGTATCCATGCCACATAAATTTTAAAAATTATTTTTGAATATGAACCCCATAGCTCTCATCCTGCTGGATATCTGGGCCTGTTTGCACCTTAAGGTAAAAACAAGATCTGTCAGCCTTTGGCATCATGGGCATATTTTCTTCATGTAGGGTCCCTCCAAGTAGTATTTTTGCAAAATAAAATCAACTTTTACAAAATAACAGGTTATATTAAGCCTGAGGCAGAGTGGAGCTGTTACTTGCTACAACAGAGAATAGTTAGTGTCATTTGACAGGAATCCACAAGACTTCGAACTTCTGGTTCTTTCTTCTGAGTCATCTGATATTCCTTGAATGCAGGTGAGATCTGTAGATTTCATTATTCAATAAAAAAATATTCACAGCTGCATGCTTTTTCATTTTCCTGTTTTTTGTACAGTACATTGTTGAGTAGAACTGTGTTAGGAGATTTTTAAGATTTGGAGTAAAAATAGAATGCTTATTTATATGTGAACCTCCATAACAATATTGAATAATTGCATTGTTTCAGCCGTCTACCCTACTGCATTCTCTCTATATTGTTTCTCTGTCTTTATTCGGACTCTGAAATATGGAGGAGAATTCTTCCAGAAGAAAGGCAATGTCACTTCTTAAAATTAGTCCCCAAAAAATTGATTTAAAAAGCAAAGGCTTTCCTGGTAGATTTCTCTGATTATACTGTCAGAATTCTTCAATTTTTTCTATTGTTCTCTCTTGATAGAGGAATTCTTTCTTAGTTTTCAATTATTAGAAATATCTGCTAGCATTAGAAGCACAAAAGGGCAGATAAATAAAGATTATCCTTTCTTCAAATAAAGATTCACCTGATTAGATCTACATTTCCAAGGCCTGTTTTAACTACCAACATAACAAGAAACCCTTTAGTATACTACATCTCCCTTACCATTCTGAGAACTCTATTTTTGAGATTTAGGTTTTTTTCCTAGACTTCAGTTTAAATACCTGTAATAAGAGCACTTTGGAACAATTCAAAGCATGTTTCACCCATCTAACAAAGTATTTAAATTTCAGTCTTTATACTAGCTCACAAAGTAAGCTTATTTGCTCTTTTGGGGTTGAGAAAACAATAATTCCTCCACTTAAGTTTTCATTTTAAATCCTGGTGGAGGATTGCTTCTTTAATGTGAGTGGGTAGAGAAATTTCCAAATCTGCCATAAGAGTTACAGCATTCTATTCAGAAAGCTTTCTATTGAGGAAGTCCTATGCAGAATTCAAACTGATGTTTCACATCTACGTTTTCCATGGTCACGAAAAGCACCAAGAAGATATTAAAATATGTTGTATGGCAAAGAAGTTATACATCCTCCATTTGGCTTATTTTGCTTTTCTGTCTGTTTACTGTGGGGCTCAAGTGTGCATTTGCTTCTAATTCTTTGTCAAAAGAAGAGAGGGAAAGATGTGGAAACATCAACAGGACTATGCAAAAATGTCGAAAAATAAGTCTGTGTGAAAGAGTAAGATGTATGAAAAAAATCTTGGGGTTTTTTTTTGTTTCAAACATCCTCTTCTCCCCCCCCCCCCCTCTCTCCCCCGCCATTTTCAATTTAGATGGTCATTTGTTTTGCTCTTAAATCTTAAAAAAATTGAGATTTGTACTTTATTTCAGTTAGGAGCAAAATCTAGTAATGAAGTCAAGTATCTCAGATGTGATCACAATTATTTTTAAACAGCTGACAGTGAGATCTGAATAGCAGAGAAATCATTTGAGTGGTTTTTTGGTTTGGTTTGGTTTTATTTCCTCCTCTCGTTTCTGTTTCTGGCTTGTGGAAGTTCTTCACTGTCCTGTCTCCACTGAAAGGAAGAAAGGGACTTGTAGATGTGGTAAAGTTCCTAATGCGGACAAGTTTACAGCTGGTGGAAGAGACTGTGTGACAGGTGGAGAGGACAAAATCCACCCATTTTGTAACTGAATCTTTCATGGCATAACCTGACACAAATGCATCGGAATCAGTGTCTGTGTCAAAGACAGTCTCCTCCAAAACAGCTTTTAGAACATAACCAGAAATTAAATGGTCCCATTTAAGGTCCTCAGAAAATCTCATTAGAGGGAAACCAGCTGCTGTTGGGGGAAATGTAATTCCCTCCAGTTTATTTTCTGTACCCTTGCTGACTGCTCTGATAAGTCTGGATCTGTCCACAAAATGCAGGGAAACTCAAGCAGACATGGAAATGTATCTAACACTTCAACAGGGCAAGTCATGGCCTTCTTCCAGCCATGCTTTACCACAAGTTGTATCTAATTTGCTGCTCACAGTCACCCTTGAAGAAGGTTTGGCATGTTAGGTTTTCTTCCTTTACTCTGAGTGTGTATAGTTCAGATTAGCTATTATAGCTACAATAGATTGCTATTTCTGCCTTCAATGCCAGGTATGAGAAGTCAGGGTTTTTTCAGACAAAATCTTGACCTTCAAATCCTGGTGATGTGAAGAGAGGAAAGATTTCACTTTTAAAATGCTTTATTTGAATAATAAAAACATTATTTTAACAATGATTTATTATAAAATTAGCTCATCCATTTTATGAGGAAGAAATAGCATAGATGTTTCAAACAATAAAAATATGGATTCTTTGATCTTCTGGTGCACATAGGTTCTTTTCTCACAGGGACAAATCAGTAACTCTCCAAAGATGGCTCTCTAATCTAGATAATACTCAAACCTAAGAACTATAAATACTGTATATCATAATCTGTCTTTCTGTAGTTAGCCACAGCTGAAGTAAGCTGATGCCTGCTCTTTAGAAGACAGAAGAAGATGAGCAACACATTAGTATGTAAGACATGCTGTACTTAGAGCTGTTACTTGAAAATCTGGCATAATGCTAATACGGATGCTGCTACACATTGTCTAGCACTCCTTATATCTGAGCTAGGATGCACTATCATCTCCATCAACTCTAAAGCCACTTATTTGGAAAAGAAGAGTTGTTTTTTAATTTTTTTTTTAGCTGAGAGATTGTCTAATGTAACAGGTAATTAATTACTCAAGAAACAGTGTCTGCGTCTGTGTTAGAAAGAATTTAAAATAAATAGAAACAAAAATTACCAATCCGATTGATAACTATGCATGCAGAAAGAATAAAGATTGTACTAAAGAAAAGAATGTATTGTATTTTGAAAATCCTTTGTTATCTGGTAGGCTGACAATGGCACCAAACATTTATGCTATTCCTAACAACAAATTAAGTGTCCTGGAAAATACGGAGTAGTGAAAACTGTGCCGTAGTATGCTCAACTCCCTAATGTACAGCAATGTACATAACAATGTCCCGCTGTACTCTATCTCACATGTGAAGCTACCTTTCCCAGCTTGCTGACACAGTGAAAAAAAAGCATCTTTGTTTCCAATTTCAAGCACATTGATCTACTATGAGCAGACTAAAAGTGTGAAGAAAATAAGTTGTTTAAGAAACAATTATTGTGCACTTCTTTTGTAATAGGCAGAATAACCTTTACAGCATCCTATGATTCATTAGTGAATATGTCAAGAACCTGTAAATAACACTTGAAGCTTGAGCTTTTTTTGTCTTAATTAAACTAACAGTGAAACTCTTATCTCTTGAGGCATATGCTGCTGCCCTGAATATTTTATCAATATTTCATTCCTTGAAGTTGTTTTCACTTTAAACATGAAGGTGAATTAAACAAGTAATAATATTCTGTTCAAACTCAAAATTACCAGATTAAACACCTTTAATATAACTAATTTGCTTGACCTAGACCCAAGCATCAGGCCTTTCTGATTTTTATAGGGCATGGGTTATTTTATATTAATGGATACACATAGTCCCATCTGCAGTGGTTTAGTAGCTCCAGTTACGCAGCAAAATGAGCTTTTTGCCCTTTTTTAAATAATGAAGCTGCAGTTAAAGTTCGATCTAAATTTCAGCATCTCCTTTCCCCTAAAGAGAGATTTATATGACTCTTAATGATTTAAGAGTAATTCTATCAACTGGTCTTCATGCCACTAATCATCGTAAGTCATACAAACGTGGCTACTGAAGACAGGATTCCTCCTCCCAGTCCCCCATTTACTTCCACCTTCCATTCTTGATTCCAGCATGTTCTCCAACATTTATGGACCAAGTATTTCAAAATTCCAATATTCCAATATTTAGTCTATGCTCAAGGTGGGAAGGGAAGATAACTAAATTTGTCTCTCATCTCCTTACAAACCCAGTATTACCTGGATTACCTATTCTTTTGTTTCAACTAGCTTGAAAATTCCAAACACAGCACTTTGAGTGCAATCAAAAACTTATTGGAGTAAACTGGAAGACATCAAATGTGCATCAAGACCTTGGATCAAGTCCTTGATATGTGGTAATCTTTTCATTTTCTCAGTAACAAACTCAGTTATGACTATCCCCAAACTTTAACCTTGAACCAGTGAGTACTCTGCTAAAGGGAACAGATCATCACAATCCTTAATGTGCCCCATCTGTACACACATAATATAATTTTTGCCATGAGAAATCAAGGAGCTACTTTAAATCTCATAGCATCCCTGCACTGGCTGCTGCCTGTTCCATGGTGGTCAAGAAACAGCCAAATCAGTGAAAAATAATTATTTAGGGTCAGAATTTACCGAGCCCTGCTTAAAGATGCAATATCTTTCTTACACCCTCAGCCTGCAAGCAAAAATACAATTTCTTTGTCCAAATATGCCTTCATTTAATCTTAACAGTAGCAAGACATTTTCCTAAAGAAAAGAAAAGATTACACTAAAGAAGCTAGCAACTTACTCACTTTTGCCTTTCTTTTCCACATCTATCATGTGTTAACTACCCATTTTATGGTGGAAAGACAACAGAATGTGAGAGAAGTTTTAAAATACTTAGTTTGAGTTCAAACAAACAGCTACCGTGAACACATAACGATAGATTTAAAGGGAAAGTCAAAACAGTAAAACAACTAAAAGACATACGTGAGTCTATAATGTAAAAATTTTGAAGTCTTTTGAAACTTTCCATAAAAAAGTGAAAGAATTTCATGACAACCATTATTAAAATATTTTTGAAGACTGTGAGGCACTGGACCAAGTTGCCCAGAAAAGCTGTGGATGCCCCTTCCATAGCAGTGTTCAAGGGAAAGTTGGGTGGGGCTTTGAACAACCTGGTCTAATGAAAGGTGTCCTTGCCCATGGCAAAGGGATTGAAACTAGGTGATCTTTAAGGTCCCTTTCAACCAAAGCCATTCCATGCTTCTATGAAGAAAATTAACTCTAGTGCAGCCAAAACCACAACAGTAAGATATGTACAACTACAGGCAAAAAGCAACCCAGAAAGCACAGCCTCATTTACATAAATACAGAAGATGCAGCTGGAGCATCCCATGTTCCAAACTTTACAAACCCAAGAACAATACCAATAAACACCCCGAAATAACCCCCACCCAATCGCAGGAAAAAAGCTTCCTGTTCACCAGTAAGCGCCTAGCTTTTTCTGAGTTATTTATAAAAAGGGTACCATCTATAACTTTGTTTACATTAAAATTATTTATTTATATTACAAGAGCAGACTGAAAAATAACTTTTGTAAGAGTGACTTTTCCTGCTTTCTATATCTATGTAGCAGAAGTGTAAGAAAGTTAAATCTGAAATATATTCCCTTTAAACCCCATTGTCATTGATTTACCACTTGTGTTTGCCATCACTAGACCTGCACAAGTTTTTATGGCCATCAGTACCAAAATCATAACACAGATTTGTTTTATAATTTACACTAGTACAATATAATTTTATTTATACTCTGATTTTCAGTGACTTAAGTGAACCCTATTATTTGCATTTTGTCTTCTTCTTGGAATATTCAATCTATCTATTTCACATGTAAAATTTTATTTAGGTTTTGAATCTCTGTGATTCATTAACCTTGTGCATCTTGTCTCTCGAATCACACTCATTGAAACTGTGTCTCCTTTTTTCCTATTTTTAATACTGACATCAGTGAATAATAGCAGCAAAAAAACCCACAAGTGAATTTGCATCTCTTTCAATCTATATATAGAATGTGAGATTGAATACGTACATTGCTGTCTCAGAGATGGGATCTGTGACACATTCCCTGTGGTCATTAGCCTTCTTGTGACAGCTGTTAAACAGTGGTAAGTTTTTGGAGCAACAGAAAAGCATTGGATGCTTCTGAAACCCTGGTTATTCTGCAGTAAGTAACCATTCATCCTTTGCTGATGATGCTGACCCCCTGCCTGGTAAAGATGAAGCTCATTGTTTTTTTGGGAAATATTTAGGCTTCTCTTTAGCACTCAGCCATCGTCTCATGCTGTTCCTCTTCCTGCCTGGCTGATCTTGAGCCTGGGATAATTGGTGGAGAGGTCATAGACTTGCAGATGAAAATAAAATGTCTATCTTTATGGTCCTAGATAAGCAATATTTGATGGCAAAGGAGTTACTAAGCTGATGTATTACATGGTATACCTGAACAGGTATTGCCCTTACTGTATCATTTTAATATGGCAGCCTGTACAGCACAGGAGGGGAAGAATGAGCTATAAAACATTTAAAGAACTTTCACTTGATCAAAGCAGGAGTATATTGGGCAATGACCATATTTTGTCTCTGGACACCTACATCTATCAAGGACAAGACAAGTTATAGGACATGGATGCAAAAGAAAATGAAACAAGTGAAGCAAACCTAATAAGTAGTAATAGGATATCAAATCTATGCTAAATCACTGACTCCTTGTATCCATCTAAAGGTGAGAACCAATTGAATCATGTAGTTTGGCCTATACAACTTTTCTCAATCTGCAGTGCAAATTTATTAATATGAATTAGGTATTAAATTCATCACCTGAGGTAAAAAATGCTGCAGGGTTTCTTGGGAAAAAGGAAGTACAGGCAGATACAGTTTTTAGATTAAAAATTCACTTTTGTCATTGTTTCCTTAAATTACAGAAGTCAAAAGAACACTTTCTTGTGGTTCAGCCATGAGAAGATTATGATACCTACAAGGTAGAGCTGCAAGCCAGTATTACCTATAAAACGTGCTGCAAATGATGATTAAAATACACATCTTTACAAGAGAGTAGTGATTTTTTTTTCCTAGCTGCATTATTCTAGTAGCCAAAAATTACTATCGGTTGAGTATCTGTGAGTGCCACTAAGAATATAGCTTGAAAGGCAAAACACATGACATGAAATTCAAAAGGGGTGGCTGTGGTTCTCTGTAATTGTCTATTTTCGGAAAATTAGAAAGCCAGAAAAAACCTCTTAACTTTTCAAACTGAAAAATAAGAAGAGTGGATGCATCTTTCAGTGAATATGGTGAATTAATTTATACAGGAGTTTTGTTTGTTTCTTTGGGGGTTTTGGGGTGTTTTCTTTTCTTTTTTTCCTTTTTTTTTTTACTTTAGGGAAGCAGGAACATGAAAAAGTGACATGTTCTTAAAAGTAGTCTAGTAAAATAATAATGTATTTTCTTATGGCTCAGTAGAAAATTTAGAGCCTGTTAGTGTTTTTGGCATAAACTCATGGCACTGCTTTCAATTTGTTTTCATATCTGAAATGGTGAGAGACTTGTTTGTGGTTGCCATGATAACAGGCAGACACTCAAACTGGATGCACAGAGCAGTGGTGCAGTCTTCAGGAGGTTTAAAGACATGACTGAATACATCTCTGAGCAACTGGACCTGACCTCAAAACTGGCCCTGTTTTGAGTAAGAGCTGAGACAGGATGACCTCCTGAGATCCCTTCTAGTCTTGAGCTACCCTGTGATTGCACAAATCTTGGAATGTATCTGCAATCTCTACCATGACGTTCTTTGCTATCTGTGGCAGCTGACAATTGTCATCCTTATTTACTGCCTAGAGGAGTTTTAAAAGCAATGTCCTTCTCATATCCAGGCTGCTTCTGCTTCCTGTGGGATCACAGAAGACAAGGTAGCAAGAACTTTTTCTCATCATTATGAGGGACGTGGAAGAGAACATCACCTGTTAGAACTAGGACTTAAATCCTTGGAAAACCAGTATGAGCATAGCAAGTGTCCTCAGGCACTGACTGCTGAAATTCACTAGGGTCTTACTCTTTTTCCTCTTTCCATATGCAGGTACATGCTTCAAAACCCATACTCAATGTAACGTTTTATTTGAACTTTGACTCTTCATATTTTAAAGGACCTTTGCTTATATTTTTGTTCCAACTCACATTGTGACAACCTTCTGAGTGCTGTCCCAGCTTCCACTCAAAAGAACACAGGATTGTGTCTAATGTCTGGGTGTTGTTTTTGGCTTACAGTGTAAAATCAAAGATTCCCCTATGTCATGTATACAGACAATGTATTTCAAAGAGCAACAGTTTTGTGAAGTAAGCACCTTCTTTTACTTAGTCATAAAATCTCCATTTTTGATGACTGAGAGGCAGTGACCTGAGGATGTTATGCACATATCTTCAGAAGAGCTGCCAATCAGATTAAAGATTTTGCAGTTTGACCTTTTAAGTAAAAGCAAATAACAGGACTTCTCTGTAAATAAAGCTCATTGGTACCAACTAGAGAAGGTAATATTTTAATTCATCAGGAAACCAAACTGAACTAAGAATTCCTCATTCCAGAAAATCTCTTGAGGTCTGCGTAACACTCTCTGTAAAGCCTAGAATATATTTTCTATATTCCTAGAACATATTTTCTAGAATATATTTCTGGATTCATAATGTTTTATAGGATTAATCTTATCCATAAATGGGACAGGAAAAAATTTCTGCTATGAATTTTCAACAGAAAATGTGTTACTTGTGTTACAATAATAAAAATTATTTTTCATTTATCAAAATGCAATATATATTGTATAAAATTAAATATAAATAGTAAATGTAAACTGCATTTTGTCCAGTTTTCATTAGCTCATATAGTTTGTATCCTATTTTCTCCTTTTAAGAACGTAGATTGCTATAATACATTGTTTTACCTTGTGCTTGGTAGATTATGGAAGATACTGTCCTCAAAGAAGAAAGATAATATTAGCTGAATGAATCATAATTGCCTGAAGCACTCTAAGCAGATGCAATTTGATGTCAAAATCTCTATAAAAATGTCTCCACATTTCAAAACAAGTATTTCATATTTTGTTCCACAAAATGATCCTCCGTCTTTGTACAAACTAGGTAGGCATTTATAATTCTATTATTTTGTGTTTAAAGCGTAAGTGCTTCTAAACAATCTCATATTTTTCTACTAGGTAGGAGAAAAAAAAATCTCAAAACAAAGGGCCATTGTTTTACGCTGTAGATCAGCATGAGATCTCACCTCTCGTTTCTTTCTCACCCTCCCTTCCACCTGAGAAAGAGTTTCATAGTTCAGGTGGTACTGGCCTGGTTTTTCACAGTTTGTTACGTGTCTTACCCTTTTTATGTTGCTCAGGATGTTCAATTTTCCCACTCTACAGCCTGCAAGCTCTGTACCTCTTCACGGGATCTGCTGTGAGAGGGTTTTCCCCGTATTTCTCTCATGCCATTGTTTTGCTGCTGTTATTCCCATGGCCTTGCTCCCACAAGCTCAGCGGTGTTGCTACCTAAGTTACTTTTGGGAAGCAGCTGTCATTAGTGCAAGAATGGCCCTTCTTTACCATTGTTCTTCCTGCTGCCCAAGATAACCCATGGTTATGCTGGTGGGACAATAATATGCATCCAGAAAGGTCAACATCCAGGCAGTGTGCAGTACCTGCCCTGATGTAGTCAGCAATTGAGGCATCACAAGCAGGAACAATCAGCTGGGAGGTTGAGCGGTTCCTGATGGAAACAGTGTAGTTGTTAAAGGTAAAGTATTACAGGGAAAACCAGCCTGCTGCATCAGAGGAAACACACGGGGAGGGTGTTTGCCTGGGAATTCCTGTGCTTTCTTTTAATGACTGTCCACCAGGAAGAGTTTTCCCTTCCCTCTCTCTCTCTCCTGTTTCTCTCTACTTTGTTATTTTTTTTCTTTATTCCCCAAAGCAGCTGTCACCATTAGAATGGTTGTTTGCCATCAGCTGCAGACTGCTGTATTAAATTTTGGTGCATTTGAACCTGTCCCAACATCTTTTTCACAACACTGTGTGCCTCTGGAGCAGGTGCTCTAGCACTTTGACAGCTTCTTTGACAGCTTTGCTCCTATGTTATAAGAACATCAAAATCAGCTTTTGCTGTGTCTGATTGTGATGTTGTCAATTTTCCTTACAGTATCATTTTATGATGATCTGTTTTAGGTTTTGAGCAGCTGTGTAGGGCTTAGCTGCCCACAGGGTTAGGCCACAACACTGATGAGAGTTTTAGGTGGTCACCATGTCATTACACTTAAAAGTAAGCCCTGACCTACAGATTTATATCTTCAATTATCACAATGAGAAAACTGAGAAGGAACTGAGGCACAGATATTTTCAGATGCTAAATATATGTGCATATGTAAATATATATGTAAACAAATAAATATACATATATATACATGTATGATAGAAGTATTCATCTCCAAAGTAAATAAAGAAAAACTGTGTTCTCCACATCCACCAGAAGTTTCAGGCAAAATAAAGCATTCCTATGGTATTAGCAGAGTATTAGAAGGGTTGACAGTAAACTCATACAATCGATGAAGTAATTATGCATAATATAGTCACAGTATTTCAACTTCTGTTGAAAAATTATCCAGGAAAAATACCCTCCTTCCAATAAGTATCATCTCCAAAGAAAAATTACAACATGTTTTATGTAAAATTAATGGCTGTAAATAAGAAAGTGCTATCTCTTAAAAAAACTTTCAGAGAAGATTAAATTGGAAAAGGAACAATAATTAATAGACTCTTGATAACCTTAGGAACTCTTCCTCAAGAGAGGAATACTTTCGGTTTATCTTTAAGAGGAGGTATTTCCAGAAAAAAAAAAGGGTTTTGTTATACAGAATAGCAAAGCTAATTTTTAAAAAGCGATTGAGCTACAAAAGCAGCAAACTCAGACAGGAAATCTTCACTGCATTTCCCACACCAAATGGTTCAAGAACTGCAAAACAATTAGGACAAACCCACAAAACCTTCAGGTTTTGAAATATATTATATGTTTCTGTAGTCACTTGCATATTTATGAACAATTACCTGAAAGATTGATTCAAAGTATAAAAACAAGGGGTATGTGTATGTGAGTGTATTGTGAACAGATACTTCTGGATTTGTTAAGAGTATGAGAAAATATTTTTCTTTACAAGTATATGTATGTTATTATAATTTCCATAACTCCCAACATTTTTGTCCTTATTCTAAAGCCTCCTGCTGCTGCTAAAGAAAAAGGTAAGCTTCCAGCTTTCTTTTTCCTTTTGTTTAAACAAAACATAAAAAAAACCCCAGCCTCCTCTGGGAGGGAGGACAGAAATCCCTCCTTTCTATTGAGCTGTCTTCTTCTGTAGTCTGGCATTCTAATTCAAATTAATGGAACTCGGTCGTTTTCCATAAACCAAGGAAGTATCTTTATGTACATTTCATAACGTGCGACATTCTGTGTTCTCATAATTGCAAATTCAGAGAACTTACATTTCACTATTTTTATTGTGCTTCATTCTGTTTGCTCCCATAAGAGATCATGAAACTTCTGTCGTGATTTCCTTAGTGTTTGTTTATAAGTGAATCTGGGTGAAAACTTACGTGTGGTGTTGGAGGTTCTTAGAACCTAGATGCCTTACTAGTTTTAGAAAGTGTTTTCAGACCTGCAGGGTGATGTCGCTAAACACATATTCTTTTAAAAAAGGTTCTCTCAAGGCATTCTAGGTTCCTTTCCCTGAGTAGTATCAAATTCTCGACTTACTTTAAAAGCTGACCTTCAGTTTCTGTCAGTTGCAGACAAGTTACTGATAGAAGATGAATACTGATGTTGTATAATTTTTGTATATCAGTAAAAAAGTGCCCAGTGATAACCAGATAATATCAATGTCAAAGGACAGAAAGTAGCCTAAGATGATAGATCATGGGATACAATCTTTAGCAACTAAGCTACGGAATCATCTGTCTGATATATTCCCTCAGACTAAATGGCCAAACTAGAGCCCCTGAGAGATGAATCAAGCCAAAAGATTCTTAGGTTACAAAGACCATAAAGGAATTCACATTTCTTTTCAGGTCCTTACAGAAACATGTAATATTCAGGCAAAATCAGGACTATTGTGTTTCTCTAGAAAAATTTGAAAAACGAGCCATAGGTAGGACAATGTACCAGAAGCGTGAAATGCCATCAGGTGACCAACCAGCTGGTATCTCCTACTATTTGAAAAAAAACCTATCTAAAATGAGCCTTGAATTTCTCTTCACAAATAAATGTGTCTTTAATTAAAATTAACCTGGAAATTTCTTATGATACTAGTAAAAACAGTGTTCTGACTGCTTTGTGGTTGTGCACTGCTTACCTCTATCAGAAACAAATTGCTCTAATGGCTGTTGATAGCAAAACAAAACTAACAAATGAAAGAAACCCAGAAACACCCCAAACAAAAAAGCCAAACAAAAAAACCCCAGCACAAAACACCACCCCCAGATGCACTCAGTTTCATTCTAATGGGTAAAATGGCAAGAAATTTAAAAAGGATACAATCAGAGTTATGCTACAAAAAGTAAAAGAGCTAGGAACATATGCTACCAGGCTTGACCAATGGTTAATTTTTTATATAAGTTTCCTCTCATTTCACTTTAGCAGTGAGCAGCTGCTTTCTTGATTAAAATTTTAATAAAATAAAGATTGTATGCTTTTTTCCACTGTCAAAGAAAGAATGGCAACTCTTTATTTTTCATGACAAGCTGTCTTTCTCCTTCTAAAAGGACAAAAAATTAAATAATCAATGAGTTTCATCTTTATTTAGAAGTGAGCTTGGACATTATGTGCAAGTCAGCCATGTATTCACACCTGTGAAGCTGAAATTGCACAAAAGAAAAATGAAATCTAATGAAAAAATTTTTTGGAGGTTATCCCTTCATTTTTTGTGGGCTGGTGTTTATCCAATTGCTTTATCTCTGTGGGGAATATCTTTGAGTATTAACTAAACCTAGGGCCCAAAAAATCTTCTTAATCTGTATTTATTTTTAGATAACTAGCTGTACGTTTCTGAGTTAATCTTGTTCAACTTCAGGTGTAGCTCAAAACAAAAAAAAGATTTATGCAGCTGAAATATTCATGTCCTGCAGGAAAGCAGAGCTTTTTCCATTAATATTACCAATAAAAGAAAAATGACTGCCTGTTGGACTTTGCATTGAAATGGAGCGGTTACACTTTGCATCAGTCTCTGTCATCTCTAGCTAGTGGTGTGTGTACTCCTACTCTTTTTCATCAGAAACTCAAATGGCTTCACCTATACTGTGTTTTGTCAATATTCTGTTTGATTTTGCACTGGAAGGGAAGCGGTAGCCTGATAAGATCACTTACAGTCAAGACGAATTTCATTTGTTCCTCATCACCTCTCAGCCAGTAAATTGAGATTGATAGCTGATATTTCGGTTTGATTCATGAGTGTTATAATGCAGAAATCTATATGGCATTTAGGAAAAAAGTTTCAGCTTGACTTCTGGGGGACATTCCAGACTTGATTAGAATATATAGCAGAGATATGGCCAGACAAACCAGCAGTTTGGTTGACTCTGAAACTAGGGTTCAGTGATGGCAAGATGAATCAGCTCTGTGAACACAGTGATGGAAATTTAGGAAGAACAGTAACATCTAGTGAAGTTATTTCCAGCCTTGGAGTGTAAAGCGCTAGCCAGGCATACGCTTGCATCCATATATACTGTCAAATTTTAATGGAGACTACTTTGCTAGTGAAAGGAAATATTCAGTGGTTATTTCCTAAGCGTATTTTCATGTGAAAAGAACAATATACCTTTTCTGAGTTTCTTTTATTTCTTCTTTCATCAGAAATTTCACAGTAGAGCAGGATACCAGATTTATCTGTCTTTTTATTACTTCTCACCATAAGGCTTCACTAAATCATTCTAAGGGAGTCTAGCATCTACAAATACATTTATTTTACTCCAAATAAATTTTGTTGGGAAGCAATAGCCAGATTGGTGTTTTAATGTGTTCATCTTGTTAGAGGCTTTCTACTGTAGACGGAAATTGTTTTCTCTAGTTGCAAGACAGTCTTCCTTTGGAGCTAATAAATCATGTTAAAAAGTGAACTCATCATAACAGGAATAGTTTGTCAGTTGTTTGCCTTCTGCAAATTCTCTTCAATACATTTTAATTACATGTTTATGTTAACATTTATATGATTTAACACAAAACCACTTTAGCAGTGATTTGAATCCTGTGCAGGAAAGTATTTTTCTGCAGACCGATTCTACCCTTTGTTATTTATTGAGAACTGACCTTGACAAGGAGGCTTGGATGGGCCTGATATGATCTTGAATGAGAATTGCTGCCAGGCAACCCATCATTCCTCTCCAGGGTGAGTGAGATGCTACAATATTATGAGTGCTACTGACTACTGTGAACAAGCTAGGACTGAATATATCCATTGGATAATGATAGATAACATTTAGGACCTTCAACAAATGGAAAACAAAGCATGGAGAGATGAGACAGAAAGGGAAAAATCTCTTGCCTTTCTGAGAACTTCATTTGGCCCATGAGAAAATCTAAGAATTCATTTATGTGTTATGGCAACACATGCATGCAGATTTACCAAATTATGAGTTAAAATAACAGCAGATGTCATAGTTAAAAATGAAGAGATGCAATTTTCAATCTAAAGTTCAAACTTATTGGCATAAAAGAAAATTAATGCTGAAGAAAGTTAATAGTGTTGTCAATTATGACAAATTGAAAAGCAATATTTGCAATTCAAACAAAACTAACTGGACTTGTAGACAGTAAAAAACCCCGCTTTAATTGTGAATGTTATTTACAAGCCATATCTGATGTACACAAACAATAGATCATTTGACCAATGCATCCTATATATTTATATATCAATCAGTACAAACGAATGTGCAACAAATGAAAGTGAACGAGCCATCTATGTAATTAGATTTCTAATTTCAATTAGAAAACAATTAGTGTGTATATATAATATACTGTATTAGTGTACATTTGGCGCTACAGCTAAATATCTAGCTTGTAGATCTTGATTCACTGTATTGCAGTATGCAAACTCATCCAGACACAAAATCAACTTCAAAATCCCTCTATTTTCTCTACTCTGAAAGAAGAAATGGAGAAAGAACTTCGGCAAAATAAAGTGGGGATGAATTTTATTGCTAGCGCCTTTTCTGAAAAGATAGTATACATCTAAGCATAGCACACACCACTTATAGCATCAGAGAACATTTTAGCTCTTGAGAGCAGAGCAGCCAAATTGAACAGATTCACTCACAAAATTTAAGAACACATCTGAGCAGATTATTCTCAAAAAAGCAAACAATCCCCTGTGCTGAGGAAGGCAGCAAAGCTTCGTAGAGATCTTTAGGAGCATCACACAGCTGAATCAAAGTCTAGACAGCAGTCTTGTTTTCTGGGAGGACACCAAACTGAAAGAAAGGGGAGACATCAGTGTTTCTTTCCTGATTAAAAGATGGCCATTTAACCTCTTGCAATGAGCAAATATCTTTGGAATCAGAAACCCAAGCTCTAAAGCAGTGCTTCGGTGGCAGAAGATGCTATTTCAATCCAATCAACAACCTCTCCTCCCAGAGAATACCGTATAGGGACTTGCCTGTTGATTATAGAAGAGCCTGATCTCTTAGGGAGTCTGGATCCAAGCTAGAAAGATCTGGAGAAAAGCTAGCAATCACAGTTTACATGGATACTGTTGACAGAGAAGAGCAAGGGGAAGAACCTGAAAGCAAATTCAGATAATTCAGAAGAAAGATGACAGTAAGCACACCTATGTCAGTGAAATGTTCCTAAGAAGTTGAAGAACCCTAGTGTCTGGCTCAGAAAGTGCAAGGAGTAAGAACTTGGATTAATCAGAAACCAAGATGGATTCCTCCAGCCACAGTGGATTAAAGAGCATCTGTTAGGAAGGAATGGATTTTAACTCAATGATAGAACTAGGTTTCTCATGCCTGAAATAAATAACAATAGCTAAGTTATGGAAGAAGTCATGCACACTCAAGCAGAGGAATTAGGAATGGTAGGGTGCTCTTCATACAAGATGCTGTCATGGTTTAGGAATGGTGGTCCACAATTTAATGAAACACTCCAAACCTCTTGCCCCTCAATCACTTCCCCTCACCTCTTCTTGCAGTAGGCTGAAGAAAAGAATTGGAGGAAAAAAAAGTGAAGATCATGGGCTGAGATAAGAAAAATTTACTAGAAACAACCATGAAATTAGAGACAAACAGGAACAGCTACAATGTAAGATACAACGTGTACAAGAGGCAAATGATTCACATGCGAGTGCTCACCACATGAAAATCATGAATATCCAACTGCTCTGCCACGCTACCTGACCAGAGGGACCCTTTTCCCCTGATCCCTGCACATGATGTGAGGTGGTATAGAATTACCTCAGGGTCCTCAAGGTCCACAACTCTCCCAGCTACTGAAAATTAACCCTGTCCTGGCCAGAACCAGGACAGATGCAAAGACAAGAAAAAAGGCAGCAGTATTTATGCCTCTGCATCAAAGTTGGAAGTTTAAGAAATTGTGTGGATGATCTAAATAAAGACATATAATAGAATGCTGAATATTTATCTAACCAGTGGGAGACTGTAATTGTATTACAAAATGTACAGGACTAATTCTGACACAGATATGAAAAATTGCTAGCCTCAGAAGGTAACAGAATCCAAATAGATTGAAATTTCAGGCATCAGATAGGAAGAATATATTTTTTAAATATATTTTTCTGATACCACATGATGATGACACTGGCTGTGATCTGCTTATGGAGGTTAGTGGCAGGAAATACATTGACTTGACTCCATTTAACTTAGAAAAATGTCATACAAGGCTCTAATGCAGAGACCACAATTTTATACACTATCAATGACTAGCAACTGGCTGGAAGCCTCACAAGAAAACTGGGGATGAAAGCATGCTACTCCAGGGATGCAACTGGTTTCCAGGTTGACCCATTAACAGCTGTTCACCCCATAATCCTTGGACAAATTCTGTTCTGCTACTGATGATGTAGCATCACTATCAGGTTGCTCTCAAACCCACTGGGCTGCATGCACCTCTAACCAGTCATTCTGTTCCTTAGTATATTGCTATTGTCCTGCTCTATTTACAGACAGTACTTGTCAACCAGTCAAGGTATTTCTCTTGTCAAAGTGTGAGCACACCTTTATAGTAGTATATCTTGTACTCTTTGTTCATTTAGGTAACCAAATATGCTTTTGGAAACTCTCATTTATGGAAATAAAATTGTAGTTTGCAATCATGGGAACATCTCTGATCACAGGAATCCATACTAGCAAATGGAGATATAATTATTGGATATTAGTTAAAATTAAAATCAGGAACTTAACTTCCACCTTAGTTTAATTTGCTGTATAGTCACTGAGTGTTACTTCACACAGTGTATGAGAAAGGAGGCTCAAGATACCTGTAGATAAATATTTCTTTCATCGTTTAAAATGGTCTATTGGATAAGAAAATGACTTCAAATATTTTTGAAAAATGCCACTAATTTATATCAATGTAAAATTCTGTTCCACAAAAGTCTGGTTGTCCCTTGGTTCTATATGAAAACTATGTACATCAGCAAAAGAAAGAAATGAACTGAAAAACTACAGATGTGTTGGCAGACTGGAGTCCAATGATTAACCACTGAGAATATATGCTTAGTGTAGATACAATTACTTGAAAGAGTAATCATAGTCTCACGTAAAATTTTTACCATTTCTCTTTTACACGATATTTATTCCTTTTCATGTCTCACAAAACAGACACCAAACATCCTAGCACTTTTCCTTTGTTTTAGAAAACAAGCGAACCAGGCAGTAACTGCTAAGATTATGATGGGCTAGTACTTGAAGTTTACAAAAATCTTTTAAAAGTGTGCTTTTATAAGATGCTTTTTCATTCCTTTCATTTTTTTTACATGAGGTTTATATGCGCCTGCTACAAGAAGTAGCTTCTACATCCTACAGTTTTGAAGGTTGTGAAAAATACATGTTTTGGTTACTTGTATTCTTATAATTCTATGTGAACAACATGGCTTAGACCATTTTCTTGTCAAGACCACTTTGTGTCTTGTTCTGTTTCTACAGCTGTAGAAATCCATGGTTGAAAATTACTGAGTTTGTTTGCGAAGTTGCACTAATCTGTCACAATGTTAAACTTCATAAGGTTTGAGAAAGATTTGCTTTCTGTTAGTAGAAATATATTTCCCAAAATGGGCTGGATAAGTTTTTTCTAAATAAACATCATATTAAGAGAAAAAATTCTTCAGAAGACTGAGTATCTCATTTAGATTAACATGAATTCATTTCTACTCAGGGTTATGTAGGATTCACCAAGGTATCTAGACCTTGTTAAAGAGGAAGACAGATTCTA
>VZTA01017785.1:34695-48495 GCA_013398855.1 Mohoua ochrocephala | reverse complement strand
TGCTGGTCCGCGCCGAAACGCCGGGCGGGCTCCGGCACTCACGGACACGGGCATCGCGCCCCGCGGGAGCCGCGGCGGGGACGGGTCTCTCGGTGGCGGCAGAGCCCGCCGCTTGTGAACTTTCACGCAGAGCTCCAGGGAGAGGCTTTCCGAGCAAGATTCACGCAGCCTCTCGGGGCAGGTGCGCTGCAGCCCGAGGGGCGCTGGGGGCGAGCACCTACCGCTGCCTCCTTGGACACGACGGATGGCCTTGGTTGGCCGTCCCTCCCAGGAGGCTGCAGTGAAACGGTCAGAAGGGGTCTGTGGTCAGCAGCTGAGAGCCGAGGAACAAATGAAGCAGGTGCAAAAATACGATTTCCGTCGTTAAGACAAGCGCTTCCGTGGGGAAAGGAACTCTGTCCGTTCTTCTGCCCCTCAGCTCCTAGGAGGCACCAGGCTCGTCACCTGCATTGTCCAGAGCCAACTGCTAATCCATTGTTGCCCACTGTGGGGACGTATGGCTTGTAATTTGGGATTGATCCATGGCAGCCCCAAGAAATGCTCTCCTGGCGTGGTCACAGCCAGCAGGGGCGATGACCGGGGCTGTGCAAAGTGGCGTCACTCAACCGACAGGTGAAGTGGTGGAAGAAGATTCAGCCACCACAGACTGGGTGCTCTTCCTGCTTCACTGCAGTGTGCTGTGTAACTGTGAATAAACTGGGGCTTGGGAAGCAGTTTGCCTCACATGCCCCAATTAGGGCACAAGTTAGAAACCCAGAATAACTAAGGTTGGCAGGGACCTCTGGAGAACTGGTTCAACCTGCTGCTCAGTCCAGGGCCGACTCTGAAGCCGAATCTAACTTCACAGTAAGATAAGGATACTCAAGCCTAAATGTAAGAAAACAAGTTTGAAAGACCATTGAGGAAAGTAATGACTCCAGGGGCACCTAACAGAAGAGATCTGGGCTGGGTAAACCCAAGGTGAGTAAAGTTAATAAACCAGCTTTAGTTGTAATCTGCCTTTACCCTAATGGCCTAGAAAATTAGGATTACAAAGGCTTTTCTAGGAAGATTAATAGAAAAAATAGTATCCACTGGTTTAACGGTACCATTTACAGGCCCGTGATGACTACCACAGTGACCTAAAGTGACCTGGTTATACCAAATTCATGTAAAAATTACTTTCAGCAAGCTATATCATTACATATTAGCTATACACCTTCAGTGCTAGGAAACCGATGG
The DNA here is from genome assembly GCA_013398855.1 of Mohoua ochrocephala. Taxonomy (NCBI): domain Eukaryota; kingdom Metazoa; phylum Chordata; class Aves; order Passeriformes; family Acanthizidae; genus Mohoua; species Mohoua ochrocephala. The sequence continues at coordinate 47,274 of VZTA01017785.1, read as the reverse complement.
TAACCTGCCCTGATATTACTGTAATAGCTCGAACTAGAAGGCAGTTTCAAATTCAGGATGACTCTCCATTTCAAAAGAAATACAGAATGAAAATTAAAATATTATTTTAAAAAAATCACGTGTGCTTTTTCTGCAGCTCCCAATCAAGTCCTCTTTCAGAGTTCCAAGCATAGCCCCACAAACTCAAAATAACCTCTATGCAGCCTTCCCCCTTGTTCCTCCAGCACAGCGTCTGAACTAAAAGAAGATATTGCCCCTTATCTAGGAGACTCCAGATGCCAGTTATGGAGATTGTGTCCCAAACACCCTGCCAACAGGAGCCCAGGCAGTGATAGAAACTCAGGCAGGGGGCACCACATGACCCAGGCCACCAGTAGCTGCCTCTGGGACTCCTGAAGGGGCCATGTATTAAATTCATTCCTGAAGTATGTCTTGTGTAAAGAGCAAGTTAATTTTTGGTCTCAGATCTTGATTTCTGGAGACAGTACCAAAAGCTCAGAAAGCCTAGGAGTAGCTATAGGGAACTGTCTAAGGAAGGTGAAAAAGGAGCATGAGACAAGACTGACTTTGCATCCATTTAGTTTTCTCATGGTGTCTTATCCCTCTGAAACATTACCCTTGTAAGGCAAAATATACCTGGGTTTAAGTGAGCAGAAAGTTAATTTTCCAGACAAAACCCTCTTGACTGTTGTAAACTGGTCTCAACGACAGCTGTGGTCAAACGCTTGTTTGAATCACTGCTGTTTGGGCAGTGATTCAACAGCTCACAGAAGACACACAAGCAGAAAGTCATTCCTGTTGGAATAACAGTTCCATACTAAGCGAGTCGCCTTCCATCTTTTGCACCTCTGCACAAAAAGGAACAAGAGAAAAAACACAATTGTTAAGAAAACACTGACCAACCACAATTGTATCAACCGACGTGAAGGGGTCATTTGCCCATTATTAGGAATACATTAATTTTGATTCTTACATCATGGCCTATCTCCTGTGTAACTGTGATGATTACCCACAGTTTGTAGAACAACCTAAAAGTATTCAGAAGAGATGGAAGGGCCCACGTCCCTACATGCTAAAACTGGCATACAAAACCTAATACTTCACCTGAATAAATACAGCTGGACTTTGTCATGCTCATCCATTTTGCATTCACCACTATGTTTTTGACAGGTTGGGCACCCATGAGCAGCAGCAAAGAGATGGTACCATCCACATTCCTAAGAGTCAAGCTCTCTATATCTGTCAGTTACTGACATTTCCCATAATGCGACTTAAAAAGGAAAAGAAAACCATGCAGTTGCTGCAGACGTAATGAAGCCTGGTTTCCTCCAGCTTTGCACCTTATGGTCAACTGCAAGGTCTGCTCAAGTCTTTCCCCACTGTCAGAATATCTTTTCCATGATTTTCACAGGAACCTAGCAAACCCACTAATAAAGTTCTCCTTGTCTGCCCAGTCACAAAACTTGCCATTTATTTTTGCGATCACCCCTAGTTTGCCAATTTAGTTGAAATTGTCTTAAGGGTTCAGAAGACTCTGACCAAGGAGGATGGACAGATACACAGCCCAATGAATCACTCACTGACAAGGACTAATCAGGCCTTTTATTCTTAGGTAAGTTAATGAAACATTTCACCTAAAGAATGCTACAGCTGAGAGAAATGGATGTAATTCTTATGTATGAATTGTGAGACTTGAGTGCATGGGGATGAATCACTCAACCTACAACTGTTCTTGTCACTAATTGAATCCCTTAGCATCAGGCTTTTAAGAGGTCAAGGATATAATGGAACCCAAACTAACTTCTCCATTTTCCCTTCTTTAGAGATTACCATAACCAAGACAGATGAGTGGGCAACGCTATGAAAATCTTTGCACCATCTCTTGTCTTTCCCACTTAGTGAAAGGCTTTTGTCTGGCCACTTCTTCAATGGCTCTTGAAGCTGGTTTTACATCAAGCAGATTAATACTCGCTTACTGAATATTGCAATCTAATAAATAATGCATATTTAATATAGCAGTAATTCACAATAACAAAATGTGTCTCTAGACTAGGGATGCTGTAGAAACAATACTCATATTATTTCACTGTGGTGCACACTTAATGACAGTAGAGTTTCAAAATATGAGTATCGAGCAGATTGGATGAGAATGCTAAGGTCTGCAAAACTGGAAAGGAAGCTTCATTATATAACTCCCATTAATGCATCCAAAGTCCTGTAGCTAAGTCACCTAAGAGATAAAATGATGTCTTTGTTTTGTCCAAAGTCAGGGGACGGCATCACAGGTTAGGGCCCAATTGTCTTAGGTAGGTACTGTACAAAAAGAGAAAACAAAGGTTGATCCAGCTTCCATCCATAATGTTTGGTTATGCAAAAGACAGTCAAAACAACACACTTCTAGTCCAAAGCATGATCAGAATATTTAATTACTTCTTATTCTGTTGTGACTATTCTAGGTGAAATGCAAACACAAGAGAACAGAAGTGCTTCTGACTTTTATAGGTTAGCATCAAGGTTGCTAATAAAAGAAGGAAGCTAATTTACAGACTAGAAAATGTAATTTTGTCTAGGAAGCCCAAGCAAGCTAAGCAATGTAAGAGACCAGCTCTGATAAGTGAGGAGCTCTCCCAGTTTCAAGTATTGTTTAACTGGAACTTCTTAAGGGTTGCCAAAAAAAATGGTTTAGGTTTAGTTTAAGGATTCCTAAAACAAAGAGGCTTCCCTAAATGTCTGTAACCTTTTATGTCTCTTATAAACTCTGGCTGAGCAAATACACAAGGGCAGACAAAAAGACAAATAACTGAGTATCACACACCTCTAAGCTCCTCCAGTCTCAGAATAGAAATAGAAAAGGCTCGGAAAAAATTAGCGTGTTGTAAATCCAAGGCAAGTTTCTTCTTGTTAATGGCAGAACTATTAGTGCTATACTAATGACATTTACTCACATTTTTACTGACTGTCAGATTAGATTAAAAGGCTTCAATTAACCCACTTTATTTTTACCAGATTAATTTCTGATCAAATACTGGAAATATTACAGAAAGCTTCACATTCTGCTCAGGCAGAAACCAAGATGCAATGCTAATACTCCTTTTGCTTGCAAATAAAAATATTTATAACAATTTGTTGCATGTTTCACCCTCATAGCTGCCTTAGGCTGATCAACCAAGATGACTGCAGATGCACAATATGGTAGAAAGTCACAGAATTACCCATTTAAGCATGCTCCTTGTACATTGTTTGCCTCTTTTAAAGGTTGATTTAAATTAATGTATCGAGATGCATTTAGGATGCCTTATTCTATTCATTAGATACAAAACTATTTCCAGTTACATTGTGTTTATGCTAACCATATCATTAAGAGCATAGTGACCTGCGGGTTTTTTGACAAAATACTCATGCATGAAAGCAACTTAATCTCACACGTTTATCCCAACTCCAAAACACCTTATTATTCACTCTGACCATATCGTAAGATAACAAATTAATAAATAGCAAAGCTTTATTGCCTTGTTACTCAATTAGCAAAACCCAGATGCCTTCTTCTGTGTTAAATGCAAATTATTATACATAATGCCACGCCCTCATGCCAAACAGCAGAGCTTTTATTTAGCTAGGCCCCTCAGGGTCCAAAATAATAATTTCTATTTGTATACTGCACTACTAAAAAAAAAAAATCTTTCTATAGTCAACAAATCTAGGTGTCTGAACACTTTTCTCAGTAGTTGGTCCATTTGACAGAATAAAAAACGAAGCAGGTGTCAGGTTGTTTTATTCGCATTAATTCATTGATACATTGCTGTCAGCAGCCAGCCCAGATGCCCACAGAAGAAAGCCTAATTAATAGGTAGCATTCCTTGTCACAAAGAAAAAAAACTCTACTTCTGTGGGAAGTTCTGAAGTCAAAAAAAGTGAGTAACTGCCTTTGTTCTATGAAGAACTGACTAAGCTACAAAGTACATGTTCAATTATCCTGTTCAAATTTGAACAATATAAAAGAGTGGATTTCAGTATAGTGTATTATCTCTGATTATTACAGAGAGCTCTTTCCAGGTATGGGTATACTAGCTGACATGCACATATGAGAAAAAATTTGGAAGAGCTGTAAAGGATTTAAGGAAAAGCTAAATAGCTTCCAATTCTACCAGTATCAAGTTACCAGTTATCAAGGCAGTCACTGAGGTTGTCTAGAAACATCTTCCTTTGAGCACATCAGCTCTCCTCTAATTCAATGACAGTAACTGAGCAGCTCAGCACCTTGCAGGACTTTTACTAGTGAGTATACACTATAATTTTGTTTAGTTCTAGCTCATCAAAGAGAAAAAAAGTTGTAAAATCTCTGACACTGAGAAAACAGGCTAACAATTAATACAAGCTGTCTTGGTCTCCTTAGGTTTTATCTTCCATCAATAAAAAGAAAAAAAAAAACTAACCTGTACACATTTGTTATGCCACAAAGCCTGAAACAGTGGTTTAGTCTGAAACAGAAAAGAAAAGGTGAAGTGTAATGTTGTGGTGGCTATTGTAAGATTATCTGTCTTCAACTTTCACAATTTCTCATCAACAATTAAAGAGCAGAGCTCTGAAAACATGAGAATGGATTCATTGTCCACCCCTTAAGAGATCACAAGAGAACAAAATGTTTTTCTTTTATGTGGTCAGCTAGACTGTGGGAACTTGTTTTTCCCAGAATAGCTTTGCAGTTGTGCATTTTCTGCCCTAAAATTTCTATGGAGCTTATTTGGCAAAATATGGAAAGTTGAGAAATATTTGGGTATTTAGATAATCACAATGTGGTGTGAAGGACATAATCCTCAGATTTACATTCAGCTTCATATTTGCCTATTAAGTTCCTTTTATTTCAAATATAGTGTTAATGTCCTACCAACTACTTAAATTCTGATCTAATCTTAACAGTATTTTTATCAGTGTCATTTTATTAAACAGTTTGCTAACACAGTTGCATTTCTGAGGAAATGGTGTGAGAAAAATAAATATTAAGCTCAGCTAAAACCAAACCATTCTAAATCAGTCTTAGTCTTTTGCAAAGTATCCTTGAAGGCACCATTTTTCCAGTAGATGCTCCCATCTGGTAGATGTTTGGTGGGAAGTCAGCACGACATGTTTACAGCTACCTCAATCCCCTTGAACTCTTCGTGGAAAGAGCTTAGCAAGGAATGCAGATGTGAGTAGGCTCCAGTTTATGGTTAATAGGTTTTGACCATAGAGCAAATCCTTTCTATTGCAAGCATCCAAGCTTAAGTGGGTGTGGGACTGGGACCTGACTGTGTGGTCTTGCGTGCCTGTTTCAAGGGATGGGGAGGGGTTTTGCTCTGAGTTTTCCAGGGAGTGTGCTAAATTTTGTCTCATAGCTGAGGTCTGCAGATACAGCACTGACTGGTTCAAAGCCAAACCAAGAAAAATGAGAGAGTTTTCTGCAGGAGACATGTTCAGCTAAAACATCATAGAAGACCACGCTATTTTTAAGCTGTGAAATAGATTTACTTAAAGTAACAACCTTCAGGAGTACCTTCTTTAAATAATTAACAGAATTGTACATGAATTTTGTTCAGGTAGTACCTTTTTTTCTGAGCTGGCTTATTCTTTTTCATGTCCTTTTTTTTTTTCTTTGTTTGCTTGCTATAAAGATTTGCGTGGTCTCGGTGAATAGATAAGTCTTTCCCCAAAAAAGGAAGTTACTGAAATAACATATCACTGTGAAAAATGTGTACTATCAGATGCCAGGGAACCTGACTGCCACGCATTTTGGAGAAGATCATTTTCAAAAAAAAAAAAAAGCCATAGGAGTAATAGTGAAAATTAAAGTAATAGAGACATAATAGACAACTCGTGCCAATTCCTCTCCTACAAACTATTGTTTCTGAAAAGCAAAACAGCTGGAGGCAGATGTTTTATGTAAGTAAAAGGCTGGAGGGCTTTGGAATCACGAGCTGGAGAAATACAAAGCACTTCACACTTTCCAAGGCTCCCCTTATCAATTCCATTTCTCCATTTAAGCACTCATTTCCTTTAAGTCAAGCCTTCCTTGCTCTGCATTTGAGCCAGTAAAACAATAAAAAAACCCTGCCACATTTTTAACATCTTAAAAATCCTGGTTTATGCACCAAGCCAGGTTACTTATATCAAGACACTGTACTACTTTTCCCAGAGAAAAGGTACCTTTTATCATTGTCCTATGAACATAGGATGACCTAACTACCTGGAGGAAAACCAAACTGGTGCATAAATATCATATTGTTTTGAACAGCCCTCTATAAATCCCATCATTGGTACCTCATGTAAACACATAGGATGAAAAGGTATAGTATTTCTCTATCTTTTTTTGTTTTCAATGTGATATTTCCCTTCCAGTCTTAAACATTTGTGGCCTACTGTGAAGCTCCCTTTCAATCAAAATCTTGAAACAGTCTAAATATCTAAAAATGCAGGTAGACATTTTTGATGCTCTTGGTTTCTAATTTCTAGAAAGATCAATGGGAGCTAAGAGCCCATATGCATTAGGAAATGAATTTGCATTTAGAAATTTGTCATTAGTGGCTATTTCAGTTTTCTACGGAATTATCAAAAAGAGGAGAGTCTGGGAGACATCTGTGTTTTTTCCATATGCCTGGTACATCATTCACTTTGAAGCTGGCAATAAGTACCGTGTGAGAGGTAAGTAAGAGCAAATGTGTATCCATAGGAAACAATTCACTTGCCCAGAGAGGTTGTGGTCTCTTCATCCCTGGAAGTGTTCAAGATCAGGCTAAATGGGGCTCTCAGTAACCCTCTGAGTGGAAGGTTCCCTGCCCATGACAGGGGGTGGAACTGGATGATCTTTAAGGTCCCTTCCAACCCAAGCCATTCTGTGATTCTAATACCTAAAGCTTATACAGCAGCTTATAGCCACAATAATTTTCTTAGCGCTCCAGCTCTAAGATCAGGAGCCTACATGTAAAGTCTCAGGGCTGGCTTTAGCAAGTGTGATAGTCCTCGTGTCTTCAAAGAAAGACTGAAAACACAGAACAAATTAATCCTCTAGACTCAGGATATTGGAAGACAAAGAAAGAAGGGTCAAAAATTTCATTTTAATGCCACTTTATTTAAGACATTCTCATGATTTTTCAACATTTTAGTTTTTCTTTCACAGTGCTGTGGCAGAAGGGTCTAGCATGATTTTCTCACCATCTTCTCCTGCCTGATGAAACTTGCAAAAGCATTTGGTGGTTATTACATTACTGGACTTGAGATGATTGCTTCTACTTTTGAAATGATACTTAGAATCACAGAGTCATAGAATGGTTTGGGTTGAAAGGAATCTTAAAGATCGTCTAGTTCCAACTAGATGCCATAGGCAGGGAACCTTCCACTAGATCAGATCGCTCAAAGCACCATCCAGCCTGGCCTTGGGAATTAACTTAACTAGAATTCTTTTTTTCCATCTTTGGTTGATAATTCTGTATCTCTGAACTATAGAATACAGAACAAGAAATCTGGGGAAAATGACATTTGAAACACCTAACAAAACAAATCTGCCTAGGGCTCATGAAAGAGTGTTTGAAATCTGAATTTGCATCACCCAATCTGTAAAAATTGACAAAGAAACAGAGAATGACTTTTATATACATTTTAGTGACAACACTACTGCTAAATTCCCAAGCCTCACTTTAATTTCATATATGATTCAGAGTGTAGCTAGAGAAGTAGAGTACATTTATCCACCAAAACACTTAAAATAAATACAACAGTTAAAAAACAGCAATCAAACACAATGATCACATCTTTTCTTCCAAGACAACTTGCTCAAGAAAAATACAGTAAGCCCACAGATTTGTGTCTGCTATTGTAAAGATTCTGCACTTTTAGTCTGCTGTAATCATATAAATTCATTCATCAATAAGCATAACTACTGTAAGTCTTATTCAAGAAAAGCCATTAAAAATACCTGAATGGTAGAGCAAAAATAGCAGTCTGAAAAGCAAATAAACCATCCATAGCTGTTTTTATAAGACTGAAACCACCTACACCATACTGTCAAAAATTACTTTTCCCCATGAATTTTGAAACTGTTTTATGTGGCAAAAATAATCACCCTTTGTGCCTATAGTGCAGTGTTTATATATTTTCCCTTATTCATTTTTCGATAGAGGAATAAATCATCGTTCCTTCAATTTTCCAGCAGCAGTTCCAGCTCTTGTAGTTTCAGCCTGCATAGAACTGCATCAAAGGATACAAATCTTCTGGTTTGGGAAGAAAAAATAGTAATAAAAAAAAAGACTTCTCATGGGGTCTCTGTTGTCAGCAGAAAATATTAGTGAAGAGATTCAGTTGTAGATAGCTTGATACAGAATTCTCCTCATCCTCAGTTTATTTCTACCACTTTATTTTCAAAGCACCCTAATTTTCTAGGTTTTCCACCTCAGCTGTATTAGTAGTTATCCCTAGGGATGTGAGTATTACTGTGAAACAGGTGCATACTTGAGCTTTGTTTTTTTTTATTGCCTGAGTATCCGTCCATCTCCAAAACCACTAGAGCCACGATGCAAATAAGATATGTTTCCTAACAATGTTTTTTCACTAGGTTCCATTATTTCCAGTTAGTTAGATATCCTTTCAATCTCTCCAAAAAGTTTAACTCTTCCTCTTCATGGTGTTTATTAACTTTAGAGTTCTGCCAGTATTCCCCATCATCATCATCTTGTAATTGTGGTTTCCCTGAGTTTTACACATTAAACTAGATTCACACATAGGGTTGAAAGCGACAACCCGACTAGCTCTGCTTAAGCTCAGTTGTGCCATCCCCAGCTATGTCACCGAGGCTGCTGGGCTTATGCTGACTTACCCAGCTGAAACTCCAACGGAGACTGCACTGACTCCTCCCTGAGAAACATGTCTCACTGGACACCAGGAAGAGATTCACACCCATGCTTGCCTTTTCCTTAGGGAGCTCCCTGGAGTGGCAAGTCAGGATCTGACTTCTCTTCATAAAAGGTTTACTGATTACGAATGTTCTGTACCATTCTTTACCTTCCTATCTCCTCCAGGCTTCCAGAAGATACATATTAGGCATCTGTGCATCCTGTATTACAAGAGGACCTTCCTTTTCAGCAGCAGAACTTTCATGAGGGTCTGTGCAACTGTCAGAGAATATTATCCCATGGGATTGATTGTTTACACAAATGCACTTGACCAAATTCCTAAAATATTCTGAATCAACATCTTCAAAAAAAATAGAGCAACAGTGTTCAGAGTAGGTTTTCTTACAAAAACCAGATTTTGCCATGCAGATTGTGAATGAGGCTTTTATCACTGAATCAATAAACGTACTACTAACTTCTGTAGTTAGTTTGACTCTGCAATTTTGAGTGTTAAAAGAAATGAACCTACAATAAGATAACAAAAAAAAAGAAGAAAGGTGGAAAGTTTAAGTGTCTTCCTTAAAACAAATAAACAAGAAAGAAGGTATTTGCAAAGATTTGAGTTGAAAGCTCATGAACATGAACTACAATCTCATGAAATATTGCCAAGAGTTGACCCACTAATGACAACAAGACGAGAACACTGTCATTGGTTTAATAGGGAGCAAGATGAGGCTTTTTAGATAATCATACACCAGTTTACTGAGTCAGGGCCAAACTCTGCAGGTAATCAAACACCTCCTAGAAGCTGCTGTTCTGATGAGCGTGACTAGATCACATCACCTTCTGTGCAATATCATGCTTTACATTTCTCAGAATAGCATCTGCTTCTTTGATATATGTGTGTCACAAAGGTTTGGGTAGAGAATCCTTGGACAATCATATTTTAGAAGAGCTTTTGTTGGTTGTAATATTTTAGAAATGCAAATTTTTTGCATTTCGTTGGCTCAATTTATTTTCCAAACATGTGCAGGTGAAAGAGGCAGAAAGGTTTGGCTCTTAATGTCATAACATTCCTCATCTGCACACCTGCACTTCTGGCTGCACTTCTCATCAGATTGCTGAGAGCTGGTAACTGGCACTGCTGTATGATTAATTTTAGTGTTTAACATGTACTAGCTCTGTGCATTGACTAAGCTAATCAAAGCTAAAGAATATGTGGCACTATCCAACTGGCTAAAAATAGAGCAAATTACATTAAATTCTTACCCCTTTTGAAGTCAACAGAGTTAATTGTTCCAAACGCCATATGTGCTGAGCTTAGGCTTGGTTATAGACCGAGTGCAGCTGTAGCACTGACCGGTACAGAAAGGGCATTCATCTGGCATCTTGTCTGAACATCCTTCTTTCCAAATCCTCAAGGAACCACGTTGGATAAGATACTTAAAAACAGTCCTCTCCTCACACAAAATTTCAACATAGCATCTGTTGTTTTACCATATTCAACAGCAGCAAGGCCTTCAATAGACACCAAATCTACAAAACTCCCACAGGATCCTCCTGTGATAGGCATGTGATATGCTGATTCACTCACTCAGGATACTTTGTCATGTGGCTGGACTGTGGTGCTGAGCTTTCTTTTCAGAGCACTTTTTATTGCTAAAGAAACCTCTGAATACTTGTCTAGTTCTAGAAAAGCACTGGGAACACCTTCCTCAGCAATTGTTTCATATGAGAACTGAATTTGCCTCTCTGCTATTTTTATTATGCATTTCTCAAATAATATCAGTAATCACTCTATTGTCACAACACTTTTGACAAAACATCTTCATATTAGAATTCACCAGCTATGAATATTTCCCCCCCAGGCTGTATTCCCATGGATTTCTCTAAGAAGCATTCTCCTTTTCAAGCCAGGCATTTCTTCCAGGCTTAATATGGTGCATTCATACATTTGTGATTGGCTGCTAGACATCTAGCCAAAAAAGTAGCTACAAGTAGCTATCAGGCCAATATGCAAATATTTCTGTGTAAAATACACTAGACAGAAATCCAGCAACTCTCCTATTTTGTTGATGACACATGTTCCCAGTCTCCAGAGGTGATCAGATCAATCCAGATATCATACAGACATTAGGGATGATTTGGGAAGCAGAGAACTGAAGTTTGAGATTCAAGCTAATACAGCAGTGAGATCTCATGCTTGTCCACTGAGGAAGTGGCTGGAAGTAAAGGGCCCGCGATGCAGAAAGAAATATTAAGGTGACGTATCAGGAAAAGTTCCATGAGGTGAATTGACAACAGCCGGAAGAGAATGCCTCTGGTGACTGCAGATCCCTGTGCACCTTTTTAAGCACCAGTACAACAAGGCTTTCTGGAGAATGGCTGAGGTATAGCTGACCCTGGTTTGGAGCCAAGAGGTTCACCAGATGGCCATTACCAGCTACATTTTGCATGTGCATAGGCCTTATTTTAAACCAGAACATCACAAACGGGAATTTAGCCCTCAAAAGAGCAAAAGTACTCAGCAATACCTTTGGCTCAGCTTTTCCTCTACTCCTTTTTCAACCACATATTCCTTTTACTCCTTTCAAGCTACAGTCCTTCTTGTATACCTTGGTCTCTGGGCCCATTTGCATAGAGATTTTCAAAGCTCTTCTATGCTTTAGGCTTATATTATCATTTAGTTTTCCAGTCACTCTGCTTGCCAGCTTCTTTACCCTCCATTACCTTGTCTGATAGAATTTAGATTGCTTTTCCAGTATCTACATCAGCGAACCATTTAAAAGTCATTCTTAACCACTCTTGTATTATTTCTACAGCAACTTTCATTTATTATTCTCAGAACTCCTTACATGTTGTACATACAGGTCTAAGATTATGAGGAGAAAAATATATCTTAGGCAGAAGTTTGTTAATAGTGGAATATTTTGTAGCTTTTTTTAAGCAGATGTTTCATCTATCAATAACTTTTTATCATGTTATGAGCACAAAAGACTTCCTGTGCATAAAATCATGAATACAATACTATGATAGGAAGTGCTTGTTATGAACCTTACAGCGTATTAAGCGTTTTTATTTAGTATTTTTATTGCTGTAGCTGCAGAGACCTGGGGGGGTTTTGACATCTTCATTTGAAGATGGATCTGAAGCACAAGAAAATATGGTCTCAATTTTAATTGTTATCACTTGATAAAGCAATGGAGAAGGAGCATATACAGCATGTATATATATATATATACACACACACACATACTTACATTATATGTGTGTGTGTGTGTGTGTATATACATACACACACACACATATATACATATACATATACATATACATATACATATACATATACATATACATATACATATACATATACATATAGAGAGAGAGAGAGAGAGAGAGAGAGCGAGAGCGAGAGCGAGAGCATAGGCCAGAATATGGCATATACATGGTAGGTACTGGCATGTATAAATGTATAATCTGGGAAGCATTTTTGCATACATAACCTGGGGTAAGTTCTTATCTTCCTGGATGAACTGCACAGCTGATTGTAAGGCAAATGCCCTGCAAAGACCTTGTAAATGTCATGACAAGGTATTCAAATATTATTTTCCCCTAGGATGGTCAAATTGTTTTAAAAAATAAATTTGGAATAGATGCAAACCGGTTTATACTGGGTAGAGTATAAACTGTTGTGTTTATACTTTGCCCAGAGAAGTTGTGG
>VZTA01017785.1:754-34688 GCA_013398855.1 Mohoua ochrocephala | reverse complement strand
TCCCCATCTTTGGAAGTGTTCAAGGCCAGGTTGGAGGGGGCTCTGAGCAACCTGGTCTAGTGAAAGGTGTCCCTGCTCATGGCGGGGGGGGGTGGATAAAGTCCTTTCCAAGCCAAAACATTCTATGATTCTATGAAATTCTGCATGCAGTGCTGATCTTCCCATTTCACAAAAGGATGTAACAGCACCTGAAGAAGGGAACGTGCAAGGATGATTGATAGTATGAGCAACACCTGCATGGCAAAAGGCTAGTCAGACTCTAGAGCTAAGATGAAGGATGACTAAAGAGGACTACAATATAGTTCTATGAAATAACTGGTAAGGAGAAAGTAGCTCATGAATTTGGCATGCAGAAGGGCTAAAACATATAAAAAGAAACACTTCTTAGTATAATTAAACTCCACATGAGATGTTGTGGAAGCCAGAAGTATAAAGAGACAGTAGAGACAGGTAATGGCACATTAAGGCATTTGAGCATCATGATACAGATGAAACATCCAGCCAGGTCTGAAAGTCTCCAAGTTGCCATTTACAGAAAGGCTGGATGGAAAGATTATTCAGTATTTGCCCTGTTTCCTTTATTTTTCTCCAAACATCTGTTACTGGATATTGAGAGAAAGTGTTCTATTTATATCTCTCTGCTTTGTTTGTATCATCATTTTAGCTTTTTAAATGCAAAGTAGCTGAACTATAAAAGGAGAGCACAGCCGCAAGCACACCTTTCTATCCCTATGAACTACATTCAGATATGAAGCAATAATAACTAAATAACAACAAAGGCATGTGAAATTCAATAACTGACATGATGGCATTATCAAACTAGCCAGACAACTATCAGAATTTTGTCCAAATGCTATTAATTTCATGAACTTTAATTGACTTTTGCAAGACGTTAAGCAAGTCAGCCACGTGAACATCTGGGGCCCAAGAAACCTGGTGCAAAAGCACCAAGTTTAAGGTCTCCCTCTTAAGGAATATGTTATTTCAGTGAAGGAAATGGTGCAAGATTACTGAATTGTAAGAAATCATCATCTAGTCACAGAGGGATTTAGTAAAATGAAATGATTTAGTGTCTCAGAAATTGTGAGGGTAGACTGGAGTATGTGTTCTGGACAAATAGGATTAAAGACATAATGGCAAAAACAGAACTGTAGAAAGAAATCTGTATCTGCTGGATAGATTATTATTGGTTACTAGACATTTTCAGCAACAATTTTGGTTAAAATTTATTGAACTCTTCCTAATGCAGAGTGATGATAAAATAATAGTAATGCTCTAAAGGAAAAAGGAGCTGCAAACTATTAGGTTTCTAAACACTCAGTTTTAGCCTCATGCAGGACAACAACTTCAGTTTTAGAGTTTTTGCTCACACCAATCTTCTCTATATTGCCTACTCTCCTAAACATTACATGGCACCTACCTGCTTCTTTGCATTATAATAAGGTGCAAAGTCAATTCCAGGTTGATTTGAGCAAAGTCTTGTCACTAACAGATAATACCAGAAATTATGGTCCCTATCATATAATTAATATCAATCTGAATAGAAGTAAGGTGTAGTTGCTACTTATTAAAATCCTAGCTGTAAACCATGAAAAACATGTAAAGTTAGTTTCAAAAAAAAGAGAGAAGATTCTACTGAAATCAAGTGCCCTCTCATCACAGCCATAGTGAATGTTCTGTTACTTATGGTCTGCATATAACGTCATTTAATTAATTCTCTTTACTAACGCTTTTATTATCCTGACTTACAATCTCAACATAGAAAAGTGTTGGAAGCCTTGATTTTACTCTATTTAATGACTACTCCGTCTGAAAAATATCTGCTTTGTTGTTTGAATTACACCTTCTGAGTATGAAGTTCAGAATTTTTCATTCACACTTAGACCCTCAGCTTACAGTTTTGTTATGGAGTGCAGTCTATTTCAATAATGAACCAAAATACACTGTTCCAATAAGGCTGAGAAACTGAGTTACACACATCAAAGTCCTAGTGGTTCGGGGTTTTGTCAGGTTGTTCAGCACAAATGGAAAGAGAACACCAAACCCCACAAAGGATAGTTTCCAAATTTCAGTCAGACAAATGACAAAGTTGTAAAGGTTAGGAACACAGGATCAATATGGCTCCATCTCCTGGAAAAAAGTCTGTATTAAATATTTACATTCTGAAAGCATCATGATGTACCTGATTTCTGTGAGTTTGAAAAATGGATCAAACATAAGGATCGGAGTGTTAAATCTAAAAATATGCTCTTAAAATATGTGGGAGGTGATAAGCACAGGATTCTTAGGGAGGATGAGATATCTGCCTTGAGCTTCTTGCAATAGAAACTCTCTTTTAAAAATAAGTAAATTAGAAATTTTTTTCAATAGTTTTTAAGGACACTGAGAACCTTTAATTTGAACAATTATTTCTCGTATATTCAAAAGGTTGTCTAGTTTAAAATTAAGCAATTGCAGAAAAAGTGTCAGAAAATCCAGTTTTTCCCAGAGAAAGCCTTCCAATTATAAACTACAATCAAAATAAACCACGTTTTAGTGAGCTCCCCTGACTTAAAATATGTACTTCAACAACTACTAGCATTAAGAAAACTCAAGATGGATTGACACTGATGCCTGAACACATTTGAATCAAAACTATTCCAACACTAACAGGTTACACCTCCCTCACCAGCCAACCTGTTCTCACAAAACATGCAGGAATATTATACTTCTACTCCCTTTCACATTCTGGTGATTTAAGCACAACTGTTGGTAAAACCAAACCTGGCTGTGTCTTTCCCTAGGAAAGAGGCTGTTACTATTTACTGTCACTAAATTACTCTAAAAAATGTATTGATGGTGCTCAAAGGACAAGGAAGCAAAAACCACAAGTGGAACATCCATCTGCAAGAACACACTGTTGTCTAGAAAAAGAGAGTTGATCCAGCTGCAGGAAATAGAAAGGAGCAGGGGTGGGAGGATTATTCCTAATATGTCAGAATCTGACCCTACAGGAAGGAGCTTCTTGCTGTTGTGAGAGTGGCTGTGGAGCAAAGTCAGGGCATGGTGCTTCACTCCTTTCACTGTCCCTATACTTCACAAAGGTACTGTGGGTACAAGGAAAGCAGTGGACCAGGGGGAGTGCATAATATTGGTCAGACGTGTGCAGCAGCATCTCTTCTTTCACATTATGGCCGCATCCGGTACTGGCATTCTTCTCAGGTCAATTTGTAGCATTCTCTTGACTTTCAAATCTCTGAATAAAAGCTAATTATTTTCAGCAATTTTAAAACCAGAGGGACAATTCTTGTTGCAATGGTACCTACTGAAAGCAAAAGCAACTTGGTTAGAGCTACACTGTGGAAATACAGCTCCATAAGACCTTGAGATCTTCACAGTCCATGATAAGGAAAAGACAAAAGTAACAAATAATTCCTATTTCACAAAAACAAACAAATAAACCAACCAACCAACCAAAAAAACCCACCCCAAAAACCAACCAAACAAAAAAACCCACCTGAAAATGCATTTAAAATTAAAAAAAAAAGTCTTCCTATAAACTGCAGGTGAACATTTCTTAAAATCCCCGTTCCTTGATATAGCAGGAATAGTAGATTCTGTACTTTATAATCACAAAAGAGGGCATAATAAACAAAATAGAAATAAAAGTAATTTTATCCCAATATTTTTATTTCCTTCTTTTAAAATTGCTGGTGAATTCTGAGTTCCATGCAGGATGCATATCAGCAGAAACAAGTAGTCTGAAAGCATGAAAGCTGCTCAAGTGCTGCAACATGTTGGCCTTACGCAGAAGACTGCTGAGTGATGTGAATGCTATGATCAATTTGACAGTTTGCAGACATATTGAGCAGCAGCAAGACTGAATTAGAATTTTAAAATATCTCACTAGAAACCGTAGCTACAGCATTTGCTGTGCAGTGAGCCAATCTGAAGACAAACCAGCAAAAAACAAGACAAACAAAACTGTACTATCTGGCTGATAACGCACCAGCTACAGA
This sequence comes from Mohoua ochrocephala, assembly GCA_013398855.1. Classification (NCBI taxonomy): domain Eukaryota; kingdom Metazoa; phylum Chordata; class Aves; order Passeriformes; family Acanthizidae; genus Mohoua; species Mohoua ochrocephala. The sequence goes on along the minus strand of VZTA01017785.1, from coordinate 30,690 downwards.
AACAATGTAAGGAGGAGAAATGCAGAAAGACAGCTGGATTTGGCTTATTCAGTACAGTATATCAAACTTTCAGTGTCGTGAAAAATTACCAGTTTGGGCACCTGTGCTTTGCATAATTAATATGCAAATAATTAATTATGAACAGAGTACCTGAAGTTATGAGCACTGAAAGAACAAATCCCAGTTCGTGTCGTATGAGGACTACCGATATAGCCAGGTCCCTCTGTGGACTCAAACCCAGAGAAGACTGGGACAAGGGAATGACACTCATAACCTCAGCAAGTCTCTTTCAGTAGCAGTGGTTTAGCACCTTAGAACTTATTTATCTGACACAGACATTTTTGTCATCACCGACCTCTGCCATGATGCCCAGAAGAAATGAGCTAACCTGTAATTAAGCTAAAAGGTTCGTTTCTTTACTTACTCTAGCAAAAACATGTGCCCTGATACACGCGTGTGTGTACTTTGCACACGGAATGGTCACTTGTTTTGGATGTTTTTACGTTTTCTCCACTTCAACCTTAGACTGAAGAAGCCAGACACTTTGCTACCAGCCTCATGCAGCATTAAACAGGGAAAAGCCCTGGTTTTCTCCAGCTCCTCCAAGTAAGACAGACATTACTGATAGTGGTGATCAGTGCCAGAGTCCTGAACTACTCAATACCAGGACAGAGTCATGTTGTTCCAATGCTGTGTATCTCGGAGGAGTCTTGCATGGACTGGCTGCCACAAGGAGGGAACACCCAGGATGAACGATGAATTAGGAAGTAATAATTGATGATCTGTGGTAAGACCTATCATGACAGGTTGACTCATGCATTAGGTGAAGATTCTTTTATAATCACAGAAAGTATCTAACAAACCCTCAGAATTTTTAATTGCTGTGCACTTGAAAGTTCTGGTAGCAATAAATTATTTTTTTCCATCACATCATCCAGCTGTTTAGATAAAATGTGTGCAATTAATAAGATGTCAGATGTATACTACTAGGCAAAAATATTTTTTATTTTATTCCTGTATCTAATATGTATGTACATATACGAGATACACCAATCTACTACATATCTATTCTCTGTATCAATCTAAAATGACATGTAACTACTCATATATTGTTAATTTGTGTACCCAGTGTATCGTGTCCTTTCACTCTTTGAATACACTGTGTACATTCTTGCCATGGAATGACATTTTCATATCTATATGCACATCAGGACTCAGCCAGGTAATAGGCTGTACACTGTATTGCTCCTGCCCAGACATACATTTTTTTTGTCCATTTTAAGTGTTTTGAGGAAAAGGGATGTAATTTTCTTCAGATTTTTCTCATCCTGCACTCTTGAACATATCTCAGCATGTTGCTTATTCATGCTAATTGCAGCTAATGAAGCTACAATTCTCAGGCACTGTTGCTTCCTAATCAGGATGTATTATCCCTGCTGGATCCTTTGGCCATGGCTGCAGTCACGAGTCCATCTTTAGCTGAGTTTCCTCAGGCCGTTACGGGAATGATACAACATATTTGTCTGACTCATTGACCCATGGAGCCAGTCCAGAGGAGGGCAATGAAGATGCTCAAGGGGCTGGAGCACCTCTATGAAGACAGGCTAAGAAAGCTGGGGTTGTTCAACCTGGAAAAGAGAAGGTTCCGAGGAGACCTTACAGCACCTTCCAGTACCCAAGGGGGGCCTTTATGAGAGCGGGAGAGGCACTCTTGACAAGGGCATGTAGTGATACCACAAGGGGAAATGGCCTTAAGCAGAAAGAAAGTTTAGATTAGGTATTAGGAAAAAAGTCTTCACCCTGAGGATGGTAAGACACTAGCACAGGTTGCCCAGAGAAGCTGTGGATGCCCCATTCCTGAAAGTGTTCAAGGCAGCCAGGGTGGATTGGGCTTTGAGCAACCCAGTCCTAGTGGAAGGAGTCCCTGCCCATGGCAGCAGGGCTGGAACGAGATGGTCTTTCTCATTCCTTCCAACACAAACCATTCTAGGATTCTGTGATTTCTATGAGAACACACTCAGGACATCTCTTTGGGAAGGACAGAAATACCATTAAAGTCCCTGGTTGACAAAAAACCTCCCAAAACTTCCCTGCCCTTCCCCAGGGCCTTCTTAGAATCAATAATGCAGAGCGAGCATCAGTGACAGCTTTCTCACTCCCGGCCCACCACTCTGCACAGACACCTGCACAGGCTCCAGTTCATGCCAGCCTTGGCCTCTTGGTGAAGATTTCCTAAAAACATATCAATTATGAAAAAATTGCTAAGATGATACCACCACAAATTCTGTTCCCATTGGTGAAAACTTTTGTTCATTACCATATCAAACTGCCTTAGAACTGAAAGGCATTGCATGCTTTCCCCAGTCCACTCAGCAATCCAACACATGAGGATTTTAATCCAGACACAGTTCACTATACATTAATCCTGTCTGAATTAATTAGACAGAGATAAATTCTAAATTAATTAGAAGCTTTTAGGAAAGAGACAGGAGCACTACCGTAAACAGACTGAATACAAAAGCTTCTGATCGACACGCAACTGCAAATAAAAAGGCAAACAATGTGTAGGATTATGGGAGAAGGAGGGGAAAACGCAATTTCCTGAGATTCTCAGACTTATGTTTTGTGATGGATTGATATAAAAAAAATTATTTTAGCAAGCCACCTTATTCTAGTCATTAGTATGTCTTCAGCTGAAATAGTGCATTTAGTTCTGGGCATCTTACCTTCCTCTATTATCTTTGAAAATAAGTGCTTCAGCGACATGTCAACAAGATGGACACATATAATCAATGGTACAGCCACAGTCAGCCAAGGTTTGGTATACCTTCACTCAGGGAAGTAGTGAAGGTAAAAGGCAGAAGTATTTTAAATACAAAAATTGTCAGTTAACCTCTGAAACTCATCACCATCAGGCATTAAAAGCAAAACTTAAATGTTTATATGAACAGGATGAACACACAATTTTTATAGCAGAAGGAGAAAAAAACCATTTAACCTCATGTTTAGGTGGATTTCTCACTGACAGCCATTACAAATATGCCTCTCCCAGAGGAAGGTCACTGGGTGATTTTAGAAAAGAGTTTCTCATATCTCACTGTGGAACAGGCCATTGTCAGACCTGGGATACCAGACTAGAGACACAATATTTTGACATACATGGCAATTCCTGTGTTCATATACCTCATTGTTCACTAAAGTGATAGTTCATTTAGACTAGGGCATTAGTTACCTTCAGCAACCTGGCAGAAGATAAAACAAGTATCGGCAATTTTATATTTTTTACCCATTGTCAATCAGTAAGAGGCCCAGAGCTGCATCAACCTGTTAAGGGGATTATATTTTCAAACTCCCTGCCAGACCAGGACGGGATTCACTGATGAGGCAGGACCCTTCTGGTCCTAAATTACTAAATGCATATTGTACCGGAAAAGCAAAATGTTTCAGGATTTTTACATTAGAACCACAATCTCCATTCAAGAAAGTCAACATCAGTTATGCTTGAATATCCATCAGTTCGATTCTGCATGCAAGGCACATACATAGAAAGAACTCTACACCTTTATGTCTGAGCCCACAAAAAGTGATGCAGTGATGCCTGACAGAGCCTGAGCCACTGGCAAGACATCTGTGTTTATTAAAAGCAAGAAAATAATAAATTCATATTAATTTTTTGTTTGATCAGAATTTGAATTTCCTATTAGTTATGTTTGTTCAGATTTAGAAGCATCTGTCATCCAAAAACATCAATCAATATTTTATTCATCACAAACCATTTAAATCCATTGAGAAAGAACCTGAAGTAACAGGACAGAATTTATAAGTGTTACAATTAAAAACACAGCTCAGCATTTTTCAGTCCAAATTAATGCTCTTCTGAGGGCTTTTCATGTTGTTTCTTCTTTGTTGTTCATATCCAAAGGTAAACTGCTTTTGTTGGCTCAATTTCCTTATGGTGGTCAGTTTATTTTTTATGTACATATAGTAAAAAATTCAGAGAAGGTGTTACCAGGAGAAAGAAGGAAGAAATACCGAAAAAAGCAAGAGACGGTCTACAGTCTAAGACTGGTTAACCACCATATAACTGAACACAACGCTGCAGTGGATGGGATTTCCTGCAGAGTAACTTAGCATTTCAATAAATGGAAGAACATTTCAATTCAGCCTTAACTGCTGCGTAAGCCTTGTGCCACTAAGGAATTACTGAAATCGTAATCGTCAGGCTCCTGCCACTGAATCTTTCTTCTATTTCCCATCTCGTCACAGAAATTTCTATCTTTGAATAGTGAGACTGGATGGAAAGTAAAGAAAGCTATGCTGTCGCCTTTGAACTACTGACAAGTTGCAGCTATGCTGATTGCCACAGACTTTAATGATAATTTGAATTACCACATAGAAAACCTTAGATAATCATTACTTTTGTTTTGCAATTGTACTCTTTACTTAGTTAATTTTCATTGTTGGCATGCATTATTATTTTCTCTTTACTGACAAAAATAAATTAAGATCTTATTTGAGTAATACGCAATTGCTTGGACTCTTCAGGGTCTTAGAGTCAGACTCCTGTGAAGAGCATCTGTCTTGTTGGTTAAACGTCTGCTTCTTTGTAACTTCTGTCAAAATGAATTAGGATTATAAATTCTGATTCATCCCAAATGCATAACACAGCATTTGAAGCTATTTTATGATAAGTAAAAATCTTCAGTCTGCTGTGTACCTGAAGAAAAACGTCAACCATTATTTTCTCTAAAAATCTTCCTAATTGATAAGGAAGGCTTTCCTAATCTAAAATTAGCAAACTGATTGTGCCTTAATCCTGTTGCCGCAAAGTGTTTAAGTAGTAGATCTGATCATCCTATCAACAGTTTGAGAGAAAACCAACTTTTTCTGCTCTTTCAGCACAGGTCAGTTTCTCAGCTTGGAGTTAAATAATTATTGAACTGAACTATCTGAAAAGTCCAAAATAAGGAAGCATTTTTTTGTATCTGCATAAAAAAACTAAATGTGTTATTCTAGCCTCAGTAACCTATGGTTTCAAACACTTACTCAGTGACGGGAGTGGTTTGACTACTGAAAATATTGACAACATAATAAACCTTTATGGAATAAAAATAACTAAAAAGTAACTAAAAGTATTTTTTACTAATATCATAACTTATTATATACTCATGTTTTAAATGTGGGGGGTTTTTAAGGTGTATTTTCAAAAAAAAAACTTTTAACTTAAATTTTTAAAATAATGTTAAATTACTTGGTTTTTATTCTACTTTATCATTACATGCAAGCTTGATAAATAACTTATTAGAATTGATTTTTCATTATCAGGCAGGCCAAGGAAGAGAAAGAAACACATTTTCACGCAGTATAAGGTAATAAACATGACCATATTCCTGGGGCCTCAGCAGTTACTTTGTTGGACCTTCTGGGAGTCTGAAGCAGCAAGACATGAGTGGGCCAAAACAATAACAAGCTGGGAAAAAAAGAGAGATATTGTGTAAGAGACCAAGGTTCAGCAAAGACAGACCACAACACAAGAAAATGCTTATAAAGGAAAAAAAAAAAGCAATACTGAAGAAGGAGTTGTCCCAGAAAAGAAGAAAAGAAGTAAATTTCAAGGTGGTCAACAGCAGTCAAACATCAAGGCATACTTGCCATATGGGCACAGAATTGTCTGAGTTGGAAGAGACCCACCAGGATCATTGAGTCCAACTCTTAAGTGAATGACCCACACAGGGATTGATCCCACAACTTTGGCATTCTTAGCACCATGCTCTGACCAACTGAGCTAAAATCAGTTCAATATGTGTAGCATGGGAGGTGCTTTCTGGCTGCTGCACAAGGTTCCAAATGTCCAAGAGCTTTTTCTTGGTATGCATTAGATTCATACTGGAGACCTTCATGTTGCTGAGGACAATTCATGGTTGCAGTCATCATTATTAGGGATTGGGGCATATTTGGTACATACTCACAGTCAATCTTCTCGTTTAGTTTCCTCTGAAAGCAATTTAGGTCATCCAAACTGCAACTGCTCAATGATGCAAAGAAATGCACAGTAAGTGTTGACAACTGGGAGATCTGCTTCAAAAATACTCTCCTCTTCAAAATGGGCTGACAGTGAATCCCTCATTGACACATTGCTGAGCCTGGATCTTCCTTCCACCCAGACCGTCAGGCTGGTCCTGCCACACGGTAGGATGTCATGGTACAGGAGGAAGGGAAGGAACTGCTTCATGTACAACACCACACAGAGGCTCAACTCCTAATTTCAACCGCTATGAGACGGGAGCCCTTCACACCAAAGCTGCATGTGCCTGTTTTGGAACAGGTAACATTCATTCTGACATTTCCTGAACTGATCTTTTGGAAGCCATTCATAATATTTGTGTTGTAATGGAACAATTTGCGCAGTTCCACAGTAGCAAGGGGATAGTAAACTAAAAAACCCCTTCTTTTCTTACATATGGGTAGATGAGGGAATACACAGAGGCAAGGAGACAACATTGATCTGCACAACAAGCAGCATGCTGCAGGGTGGAAACCAAAGACACAAAATATGGGCTGCACTGACAATAAGGTTCTACTTACAAATATTTTTTAAAGGTTAAATGAGCATAATATTATAAAGATGGTATAGATTTCTATATATAAGATCTACATATTAAGGCTGACAATATCATTAGAAGATTCAATCTCTAGTTAAAGGCAATGATCATAAACAACCTATTGGATTGTAATTGCTGATTTTCCTTTTACCCAGCTATCTATGAAGTCTTTTATTAACCCTCTGTATGATCCTGACTATAATTTATGATCGCAACATGGATTTCTGTGGGTTTTTGCATCCTATCCACTTGACAATTTCCCTAGGCTAAAAAAACCATTTTAGACAGTTCTTATAAGTAGGTGTTATCAATACACTATGTTATGCTGTTGGAAGAAAACCTAAGTTTATTGCAGTTCTCCTCTATATTAAGCACTTTGCCACTTGGGAGGACAACATTGCTTACAGAAAACATGTTTCAAAGCAGTTTAAAATTAGCTCCTTCTTTCTGCTATTATAGTTTACTGGCACTCTTTCCTTTCTCTTTTCCTTCCTCTATGTTCCCTTTGGGACAGATGGAGTGAGTAACAGTGAATAAAATGATACAATTAAATTAAATGCAGCAAGCTTCAGCAAGCACGGTTCCTGATCCTGCAAGATGCCAAGTACTCTCAAGTCAAGATAAGGTACTTAGAGCTCTACTCTGAATGAAGCAAGCATAAAAGACTAAGTACAAAACTCATTAATATGGAACAGGCACCAAAGAAGGGCATCTCTTCCCTTACCTACAGGACTACTCCTGAATCACTTAAATGGTCAATTACCCAGGTCATCACTGCAATATCAATTTCCATTTTTGACTCCCATAGTCCTATGAAAATCAATGACTATACCATTGGTGCATATTGGCTTTCATGCACTTTGATGCTCCCTTTTCCCAAACTGCTGAAGCCAAAAATTGATATTACAGTATGTTCTTTATAGGATGCTTAATAATAAAATACGTTTTTAATGAGCACAGTCATACCCCATTGTTTTATTTATTTTTTCATAAAGCCAAGTAATGATAAGGGAGTGACTGAGGATAACTCCATGGGCCACATTCAAAGCAATGCCTGTTTTTTCTGGCAATAACAAAGAACGGCTTTTCACTTTTACACCATCATTCATATGTGGATTTCAAAGCCCTTGACGGACATCAATAATACCTCCCCGTTAATCAAACAATTAAAGGGAGACAGAGGAATCACAAACACATGGAGTAGAACACAGCGGCTGGTTAGCAGCACACAGCTACGCTTTTCGATGTCAAAGCTTAGAACAGTACTCATGTCTAACTGTCTAATTTGGAAACAACTTACAAGTCCCCAAACCCATAAAAATTCTTGATTCCGGATGACAAGTTCCACTGACATTAATTAGACCGCTTGCAAAAACCAGAAGTAAGGTGTTATCCTTGTAGAGTGTGAATATGTCAAGGACACTAACACTAATATCTGTTCTCAAATCAAATTTCTATCAATGCAAATTTCAATCAGCTAGAAGGACAGGCATGCAAAAGTACAAGAATCATGAGCCTAAGGAAAAAATTTTACTCAGCCTTCTCTGTGCTACAAGTTAGTCCATTAGCCCTATATAATTTAAAGAAAACTACAAAATCCTTAAAAATACAGAAACTTTAAAGACTTATTTAAAAATCATCAGACCAGAGAAAATGTATTCAGGAATCAGAATTCTTCATACTGCAGTTAAACAGACTCATGACTTCAGTACACGGTTTGAGATCAGTATAGTTCAACTGATTTTTCTGGCTCTTTTATCACTTTATCTCCCTCTCTTTATTACATAAAAATATACTAGTAATAGAAGTCCAACTGAATTTTACAGAATTATGTGCATAGATACATCTTTTTCAGCAAATAAAACAATAAAGTACATTATCACAAATGTGCTTCAACAAAAAATTAAAGATGATAGATTATGCTTTAGAATGGTCTCTCTTTAGCTATTTGCCAGGTGTCACCAAGCACAGGAGTTATCATAATCTACAACAAAATGAACCAACCAAAAAAAGCCTTAATCCAACAGGACTGTTATCTTTGATATAGACATCAGGTTACTGCTGGCCATCTATTAATCTATTTTGTGTGTAGGATTACACCACAGATCAGTTTTCCCAGGACTATCACAGATCAATAATTTTCTGTCAGAAAATTTGCTATCGGAAGAGACCTTTTCTCAACTACTTATTTAGTCAAGATATTCAAATCACAGCCTAATAATTTCAGAAGGATTTAAGTTCCTCTTCTGAAGCTCCACTATGACACTGACCATCATACAAGCAGTGTTACTACAGCCATTAATGGAGCCGCATATACAGGCAGAAGCTGCACTGGACCGTGTCTCTTCAGAGACTTCAGGCATTGTTGCTGGCTTTCCTCCCTTGCACACACTTTAATCCAGTTTCCAAACAACCGAGCTGAGAACAGCACTGTTTGCACCAGACATGTGCTACCTGAGTGAGCTCTAAATTTTGGGCTGAAACTTACAAAATCATGTAATTAACTTTCACACAACAGTCAGTTAAAAGTGCACCATAAATACTGAGTCTCTGTTGCACTCGACAGGGCCCACTTACGCAGAAAGGTACAGTGAGACACCAAAATCCAATGACTTGCTGGAGGCCACAAAGATAATGAAGCTTAAAAAACCCATATCTCCTGTCATCAAGTTCTGTGATTTTCTGCAAGACCAGCATTACCTTTCTATTTGCATATAATTACAAATCACTTGTAGATCACATCCGAGAACTTCACAAAGAATAATGAGACAAGCAGGGGCAGTAACAAAATAAAATTTTTCTGAGTTTCAACATACCTGCTGTATGTTCATAGGAGTTCTATCAGAACAAAAATGAGCAAAGGATAAGTTAATATAAACCTGAAAATAGTATTTATTTTAGACTAATCATCTCGAGAGTAATTTAAATCATAGCTTTATACTCTCAGTAGGTAAGAATCCTTGTTGTTGTTGTTGTTGTTCTTAATGAGAAGGGTGAATTCTGAAAAATAATTGCTGGGAACTAATATTTTTAAAAGCTTCAGCTCATCCTGAGCTGTCTCAGGCACAGGCTTTCAGTTTGGGAAAGGTAAGGAAATCGGCACAGTTCACACTTCCCTTATCCAACGGTCAGAAATTGCCTTGGCAGATGTTGTGTGTAGGACCAAAGAGAGGCGCTTCAGGCGTTTAACACTGCTGAAGCACCACAGCGTGGTGCTTCATCGTGGTGCTTCATCGAGGCGCTTCATCGTGGTGCTATATCTCAATGGTGCCCACAGTCGCACAGACCAGGAGAAAGTAATAACAGTGCTCTTCCACGAGTGAGTTAATCTGCCCCTGCCCATGGAATGGGCATTATGGCTGCTCTGCTATAGCCTCATGGGTGGCAACACAGCTAGAACTATTCGCTGGTGTCTGAACTCTTTGTTTCAACAGTTGTTCCAGCTGCCTTTGTAAGAAGCTGCAGGGACACGGCATGATCAGCCACTTCCTTGCTCTGGAAAAGGAAACAAAGGAAACTGCAGTACTTTGCCAGAAACAATTCTAGTGGCAGTGAAGTTGGCTACAAAAGAATTTCAACAGACTATGGCAGCAGTCCACATCAGTTATTTTCCTTAATTATGGCTCATAAATCCTGTGAGCACTTTACATCAACATTAATTGGAAGTCAAGGGTTCACAGCACCCTCCAGGAATTAACACTACAGAAGCCACAGAAAGTCTTCCACCAAGTAACATAAGGATTTCAGTCTCAAATAAAGCCCTGTGGTTTCATTTTTATTTTGGGAGGAGGGAAGGGAAGGGAGCCAAGATACAAGCAGAGTCTTATGAGCAAATACAGACTCTTCTCCCCTGTCTTGCCCCATTAACTGTAACAAGGCTCTTCAGCCTCTCTCCTTCACATTACTCTAATTCAATCCCAGTTTCCAGTCACCATTGCTAACACTTCCATTTACAACACAAGTTAATTTAAGTCTCTCTCTGGGAGCAGTACAACACCGAGGACTTTCATTTTCTCTTAGTGTTGAACAACCAATGTAGTCGGACAGAAATTCCAGCTATAACATTTTGCATTTTTACAGTATTGTTCACTTTCGGATGCTGTTTTACTCAGAAGCTTACCCAATATGAGGCCCTAGTATGCTGTATGCTAAACAGCTAGTTAAAATTCACTTCCTGAGCCAAAAGGTTTGCAGTCTAAATAGGGAAAGAATGGGAGAGGAAAACAAACCAGTGACTTATATATTATCAAGGCAGAAGTATGGTCAAGTGCAGAATCCAGGTCAGAGTCGCATGCTGGACCATGCTGTTATTCAGGCACTACCTGAGCTCTGTGACACTTCTAAGGATCGATACACCCGGGGAAATCAGGAGGAGAGCCGACTCAAGGACTAACCTAAGATCTAAAACATCTTCTGTGAAAGTGCACAGAATAATTTCCAAACCTCACACTTCTTTTCCATCTCCATTTTACATCTTTGCTACATTTCAGAAGGATGTCATGTCCAGAGGTAAAGACTTATTATGGAATGGGATAATTATGGAATAGTCAGTTTGAAAAAGACCTCAAGATCAACCTCTTCCTCAAAACATAGTGAATTCCAAAGTGAAACTGGGTTGCCCAAGGACTTAACAAATTACAATATCTCCAAGGATGGAGACTCCATAACCTCTCCAGGCAATCTATTCCAGTACTTAAACACTCTCCCCTCCCTGTGAAATAAAACTACTTCATATCTAGGAAATTTTACTAATGCCTTTGAATTCCTATGCAGAAACTTGTATCCATTGCATCTGGCCCTTTTTTTATGCATTTCTAATTCCATCCTCTTTCTGTCTCGCCTAGAGGTAGTGGAAGACTGCAGTTAGATCCTCCCTTAGCCTTAATTTGTCCAGTTTAAACAAGCCCAGTGCTCTCAACTTTTCCTTGCACTGCCTTAATTGTCCTATGCTGCAGTTCTCTAACCATCTTACTCACTCCTTGCTGGACTGTTCCAGTTTATTCCTCTTTCTCTTGCACAGCAGGTCTAAATTGAACAAGCTCTCTACATGGATTCTTGTAAGTAATGCACAGAGGGGAATAACCACTTGACCTGCTGGCTACAGACTTGACAAGACTGCTCAGTATGCAACTGGCTTTCGTTGCTCTGAGCATGTTCCTGCTGACTCATGATCACCTCGCTGCCCACTGGGACCACCAGGTCTCTCTGTAGCATCCCTTTCTAGACAGCTGGCCCCCAGCCTGTACTAACCTATCTTGGCAGAACACTGCCTTTGTATTGCAAACACTATGAGGACTCTACCTGCCCATTCCTCCCATTTGTTGAGGTCCCTCTGTATGGAAGCTCTGCTCTAGTATAGCATATCGACTGCTCTCCTTCCACACACACAGTTTTGCACTATTCATGAACTTGCTGAGGGTGCGTGTTGCCCCTTTGGGCTGATGTATTGGAATGGGCTGCCCTGGGAAGTGGTTAAGTCACCATCCCTAAAGGTATTTAAAGACATGTAGAAGTGTTGCTTAGGAACATGGTTTAGTGGTGGACTTGGCAGTGCTGGGTTAACTGCAGGACATGATGATCTTATAAGTCTTTCCCAAACTAAATGATTCTATAATTCTATAAACCTATGAAGATGTTGAACAGCATCAGCCTCCATACTGATTGCTGAGGAAGATCACTTGTAATTACCCACCAGTTTTATTCCAAATCATACAGGAGTCTCTTTGACCAAACAGTCCAATTTTTCAAAACTACTAATTCATGTCTCACCAGTTTAGCTACAAAGGTGGTGTGGGAGATCACGTCAGAAGCCTTGTCAAGGTAAACAACATTCACGGCTATTCCTTTACAACAGAGCATTCATTTCATTCTAGAAAGTAAAGAATTGGTTAGGCATCATTTATCCTGGAAAACCAGTGCTGCTCTCAATTATCTTTTTGCTCTTCAAGTAGCTGGGAAGTAGCTTCCAACATGACTTCCTCCATAATCTCTTCAAGGACTGAGAGATGCTACCAAGCCTGCAGTTCACATAGTTCCCCTTCTTGCATTTTTGTAGAACCTCATTCATTTAATAAACCTGTGGAACGACTGATGGAATGCAAAATAGAAGCAATTAGAATGAAAAACAGCCCAGTGGAACATGAAACTACAAAATCCTTACAAAGTTTCCTGTGTCTGATTCGGCAGCAGCAGGAGGAAGAATTCTGAATATCCTGAGCTGGCACCTGCTGTGTGGATTTTCCACTCAGAATGCTGTTTGAAGCCAAAGCACACAATTATTGAAACAGAGCTATTAACTGCCAGATCTTTTCCATGGTGTCACACAGGAAGACACTCTAATCCAGCATTTATCTGGTTAGAACCAAAACAAGGTAAGATATTTCTGCTTATTCAACTTCTCTTGTAGACTTGAAGACGCTTCTCTAAAATCCCTCTCATGTTCACTAAAAAAGTCAGGAAATCTATTTAAAATTGCGGAAAGGAAACTGGATTCTCATCTCAGAGGATGATCTTTTTTTCTTTCCGAAGTCCAGCTCCTATTAAACAACAGAATACCTCCTACTGCTTTCAGTATGTGTTAGACTAAGCCATTGATTGCACTGAGTACATGACTAATATGAAGGAAGAGTAGAGGCCAGAACATATTCAATCTGAAGTTGTTCTGACAGAGACAGAAAAAACAACTTTCCTCTAGAAAACAACCTGGAATTCAAAGTTAACAACTATTTGACAATCAAAACCATCTGTATTACTTGGAGGACACTTAAGCCCAGTTGAGAGACAGAAATAACTGGAAAACACTATAGTTTTCACCTCAATAAATTAAAGACGTTTATTTTACCATAAACATGACTTCAGTGAAATATTTTCTGGAAAATTTGAAGTACATACGAAACCCTCATTCAGACCCAAACTACACTTAAGAGCCGTGAGTGTGTCTGCCTCTCTACAAAACACTTTTGTCTCAGAATTCACACAACATTCGACACCTTTGGTTTCTTTGATACAGATCTTTACTAGGCATTTCACTCACCTTTAGTTTATGAACCACTTTTTCTCATGGACCCCTTGCAGGGGTATCAATATTAAAGAATCAAAAAATCAGAAACGGATGGCCAGGGAGTGACTGCTCCTTTCACAGGCTACTTCTCGTTAGTCTAATCTAGATAATTCTAAAAAAAAAATCAGTAACATGTACAAAATGAGTCACAATTTAGTACAGAGCATGACATTTAAAATAACATGGGTCACCCAGGAGCCAAATATTATTGACTTTCCATGACATTTATTCTTTCCAATGCCCAAGTTGATTTAGGCAGTGGGGCTTAGTAATCTTTGTAATGTAGTACCCTTTCTTCCCCACAAATCTCTTTGTAACTTGGATGGACTTAATGAATGCTATTTTGAAGTATTATGCACAAGTATTATGGCATTCTTGTGCTACATCTAATCAGGTTAACACCTGTGTAGTTTACATCTGCTTCTTTATGAGAGTTTATATGTATATTTTTATGGTACAAAACGAACAAATGAAAACTAGATTTTTAGCAGCTGTCTGGAGCAGTTACTGCCCTAACATTGCCTTAGGCAGGGTCACTGCCCTAGAGCTGCATGTTGCCATTGCTTGGCTGGAATTACTCCGTTTGCATTAGAGCCGAGAAGAGAGAATATGTGAGTCCCCATTTCCTCAGGACAAGGTCAAAGCTTACCTTAAACCATGCCTGTCTTGGCTGGGGCTACAGTGGCTGATTCTGCACCACACTGCACACTTAGCAATCTGATGCTCTGCATGAGCCATGCCAACCTCCAGCTGAAGAGTGTGTCTGTCCCTTTATCCACCTTCCGGATAGCAGGTCTACCCACACTTCATCAGCATCTACACAGACTCAGCACAAATTCAAACAGGAGTTCAACTGCGCCCCTTTAGCTCAAACCAAAATTGCAGGTTTTGGTAGAAAACTTTATGCTAAAATTAAAAAAAAAATAAAAAAGGCAGGTAGAGCAGTTCTTATGCAGAAGCTAACATTTCAAAAAGTAGAATGATAATTACTTTAACTACTTGTAAACACTGCCTTAAAAACAAACAAAATTATGTCTTCTATAGAAAAGCAGGCTGTGTACATACCATATACCATTACAATTTTTACATGTTAGTTACCATATAGTTAGCACAAGTCCCTTTCCCTACTGTGGAAAGATCCCAAAGCCCTATAGATCACATCTCTGCATAATTTCCAGCTATTTAAAATAAGGCAGAAGTGTTCAGTGTTACTAACTCACAGCAAAAGTCTTTTTCATTCCCATTACACTGGTGTAGACAACCTGCATCGCAAGCCATGCTGCCAAGTTGCAGAACAAAATGAGCACATCTGTAATGCTGGAAGTTGTTCTTCTATTTCAAAGTAAGACCTGAAGTACCACTGAACAAGTGAAACAGAAGTTCAGGTAACGGTTCACATTCATGGTTGCAGAAGAATGTCTCAGTTCTCAATCATTTACAGAGGTTTGTTCCGATCCCTTGCCACAGGCTGCTGCCCCCAAACCTTTGCGAGTAGAAGAAACAAGCAAATGTTTTTCCTTTCCTTCAATGCAAAGCTGGCTGTCTCAGCTGACTTTTCCAGGAGATGTTTTGAGAGCACCTGCACAATGCAGAGCACTGGACACAGTGCTGCCATTACCAGGGGCTGTAGGGATGACTTTAATTCATAGAATCATGCAATATGCTGAGTCAAAAGGGACCCACAGCAGTCATCAAGTCCCAACTCCTGGCCCTACACAGGACACACCCAAGAATCACACCATGTGCCTGAGAGCATTGTCCAAATGCTTCTTGAACTCCGTCAGGCTTGGTGCTGTGACCACTTCCCTGGGGTGCCTGTTCCAGCACCCAACCACTCAGGGTGAAAAACATTTTCCTGATATCCAATCCTAAACTTCCCCTGCCTCAGCTTCAGGCCATTTCCTCGAGTCCTGTCACTGTCATCAGAGAGAAGAGATCGGCACCTGACCCTCTGCTTCCCCTCAGGAAGCTGTGACTGCAATGAGGTCTCCCCTCAGTCTCCTCTGCTCCAGGCTGAACAGGCCAAGTGACCTCAGTCGCTCCTCATGCAGGTTCCCCTCAAGGCTCTTCACCATCCTCATGGTCCTCTTTTGCATACTCCCTAACAGCTCAATGCCTGTTTTATATTGTGGACCCCAAAACTGCAGCTTGACCCAAATTACCAATCCCAGATAGCCGTAGCACTACATTCTTGTCTATGCTATATCTGACCTGAGAATAAACACAGCATTTTGCCTACAAGGTTGCCAACTTTTATAAATACAAATTTCATTAAGGAAAGATTCCTAAATTAAATATGACATGTAAAATTTCTGTGGAGAAGGAAAGCCGGCAAAACATTTAAAACAGCAACAAAGCTTTTAAAGCAATTTCACATTAGAACTCAAGTTAAGTGAAAGAAAAATAAGCTGACTAAGCCATACACTTCTCTGTAATGGCTGAATTGCTTTCAAGTGAACTCTTCATGACAGCATTTGACATAACAAGGAAGTTCTGCATTTTAATTCAACATTCAGGACTTGAATAAATATCAAAAGGTATCTATCTATTTATTTTATATAATTGCTAAAATTTATATGAAAGAGGTAGAATATTAATTTAGGTTCCAGCTTGCTTACTGTAAAAGTGCTGAGAGACTCTGCTGCCATTTAACAATCAAAAAGTCATTCCACACAGAGATACCGACAGTGAGCACAATGATGTTGCTGGATTTGTTGTTGTTGTTGTTGTTGTTGTTACATAATATGGGAAGAGACCTCCATTTTTATTAAACAAGTTGGAAACTTTGCTCATTGAAATTTTTCCATTGCATTTCCAAACCGGAACAAGTACTGTCTAATTTTATATAAAAATAAGTATTGTCACTAGACTTCATAAACGTTATGCTACTTTATAATTTCTTTATTTAAGAAATGCAACAGGGAGAGCAATTTGACAGAGTGACCTCGACCTTTGCCTATACCTATAACTAATGATTTTAGAGCTTAGATTTTTAGGTGTCTTTCATGGACTACAAAGAACACAACACTACTGGGTCGCATATAACATTCTTCTGTTGTAAGATATCACTGGAACCATTAAGGAAATCAATTAACACAAAGCCAGATCAGAACCTTGTGAAAAACTGAGTGTGGGTCTGTTAGAAGTCAAATAAATCACTCAGGACATAATTTTTGTGGACAAAATAAGAATGTAGAATATTTTTGCTTCCTATCCAATACATTCCACCGAAATAAAAGAAACTTAGTGGTTTTGTGAAATGTTTTAGGACAACCAGCATCACATAGGCAAAATGAACTTCAGTTCTAGGCACACAGTAAGTCAGAACACCAAGAGAACACCAAGAGAAAGACCTGGACTTTTGGAAGCCACCTCAAAAGCACAGGACACTAATAGTAAACGTTACCTTTCAATAGGTTACGATATGGTAAGATCTAAGGGGCTTTTCCTGAGATCAGCAGAAGGGAAGCCTTCTTGCCCTTGAAATCACTACTGCAGTGCATCAAGGAGAGAAAAGCATACAGGACAGTGAACAGAGTATGGGGAGGAAAGAGATGCACCAAAACCGGCTTTCCAAAGTCCTGCTCTTGTGAATGGGTTATAAGATTTCAGTCGACAAAGAATCTGAAAGGAACTATGTTTTATAACATCTCAGCTGAAAGAGACACTGAACTACCCAAACTGTTTATCAGTAATAAAAAAAAGAAAAATCCCCAGCATGATTCAAATCAATTAATTAACACTCTGAAAGTCAAATCTAATGCTGAAATCAATAAGGTATTCTGTACTGCAACTTTTCTCACATCTTTGGAGTCCTTATAATAGAGTCCAAGGTGAAATGGAGTTGAAAGTGCTTTTACTTTCAAAAAACAATGTAGTGAGTAAGTTCTACTTCCTTCTAATATAATGAACTTCGGTCCTTTAAACGGAAGGGATCGGAAAGTTTTCTCTGAAAGTAGGAAGCTCTACTGGTCTCTTGTCATTCTGCTAGCAGTACTGTTCTAGCAAAGGGTGAATAGAGCTGTTAAATCAGTGTACATATACATGTGACCTTCAGCATGGAGTGTTTTTTCGAGCAACCATGAAGTGTCTACAACAGTGACAAGTTATTTTCTGAGTAATCTTGTGTGTACATATATATCACAGGATGATATAAGATTTCATGTAGTAATCTTACTTCGCTCAGTGGAGTTAGGGTGACATATGCTGCTTTGTGATACAGAACGGAGTAAAATTGAGTTTTCTAATATAAGTCCTGACAAAAATCGTAAGTGAAATACCAGTAGTGCCAAAGACGACGGGGCAAACAGAGCCACTATTATGGGCTTTGTAATATCTCAGACACAGTCCTTGATTTTTAGAATTAATTTCACTGGGAAATGGAATGTCTGACAAGACACAGAGGTGATTTTTAAGAGGGCCACTGACAGAAGCGACCTCAATTTAACATATCAGCTGAAAGATAGTACCTCTTATCATGTAGCTTCTTCTAAAATCACTCTTCAGTGACAGCATCAAATACGAGTCAAAGTCCCAAGGCAATACAACAACCACCTTGTAACTTTCTGCTCCAAAAGCAAATGCATACTGAAAAATTACCACTCTCTCACCAGGGACTTCATGGTTGAATAGAAACTCATCAGGAACCACAGATGAGTGGCTTTTTTATGCAAAAAAAGCCATTGGACAAAACTACCTCTTATCCAAAAATGCTTCCATTTCCTTATCTTCCAAGAAAGAAAGCAGCACTGGACTCATTTCACAATGGACGAAGGACATGAGTTTTAAGAGATATGCTATGCCTAGAAAAGTGGATTTTCAAGAATGTCCTAGCAGATAGCTCCCACTGAGCTCAGTGAAATTTGGGTAACTAGGAGTGTTCAAACATGTGCCTAAAATTACTTGATTAGAGGAGCAAGTTAGATGTAACATCATTAATGAAACTGCAGGGGGCCAGCCCCGTGCCCGTCCCTGCCTCGAAGCTGATCACACCTCTTCACACTCTCTTCTCTTTTTTATATACTGGATTCAGCTCAGCCAGTTGGTCACGCTCTGATGCAAAGAACTGACAGCAAAAGGTCCAGAAACGTAAAGAAGGAACTTAAAACTTGAACCTTGGTTCCACGTCATCTCCAGTAATAACATTCAGCAGCTTATGTCTGATCTTCTGTTGTCTTTACTTCACAGTCCAAATATCCTACATTTCTGTGCCCTTAGGCTGCTGCACTATCACTACAGAACCTCCTTCCCAAGACGTGTTGCTTTTCACATTTTTAACTATATGTAATATTCCTGTCACCTCAGGAGCAGGAAAATCTCCAAAGCAGTGTTAACATCTCAGTTACCAGCTACTTGTGTTTTAAATTAATATTTACAATGTTAATAAAAAATTCATTGTTTACCATGGCAACCTGTATCATACATATGCTACTGATGAGAGTGAGAGAACCCATTAAAAATAAATAAAAATAAGCACAGAAATGAACCATATACATTTCTGGAAACATGATACTTCCAAGGAAGGTGAAAAAAGTTAATCAGCTCTATTAAAAATCATATCAATGCAAGGGAGACTGGAACATGAAAAGCTGGGAGTGAATTATGAATCTTCAGTTTGCGAAGAACTTCCTCAATTTGGGTCTGTACAGTCTAACAGAGGGAAAATTAATAACATCAAAATAGAATTTGGATGTAAAAATCTCAGTTTGATCCTACTTCTGTCTAAACTTTATATTCCACTATTCCTTTCTGACTCGTTTATTTTATTAAAATAGAAGCTTTGTAAAAATTCCCATTGGCCTATTTTTCTGTCCAACCCATTGGTTTGGTTCTGTTGTTTTGCTTTTTTTTAATAACCACAAAATATTCTGATATTAACACTAGAAGCTTATTTTAAAAACCAAAGCTCTCCCCGCCTTGATTCTAGGAAACTCTCTAGAAAATATCGAGCCTGGACATCTCATAAGACCAAAACCAAATTTGTTTCTGAAGAAAGCTGCTGCCTAATCAGGTCTGTGGTAAAGCTTTTCAGATGGAGTATGTGATAAGGAGCAGTATCCTTCCCCGGAAACATAAGGAGCTCATCTCCTGCATCTGAAAGACACAGATTCCAGTCCCTGCGCTCTCCTGTCTGTGCTGGCTATAACCATACAAGCAGTTGTAGAGGTAAACACAATTTACCCGTACCTGTGTATTCAACTGAAGGGAAGAAACTCTGCTCAAGTGTAGCCCCTCCTACGACAGCAATACAATCAGAGCAGGTCACTCTCATGCCTAGCAGAAATAACTCTGCTGATTTCAGAGAAATTACAGCAAGGACAAATTTAGTTCTGCACAATAAAAATGAGAACTTTACTGCAGCTGAACAATTGTCTGTACCCTATCTTTTCTGAGTAGACATAAAACATCAGGGGACAAATACTCAGTATGGTTTATTATTTGTGGAGTTGTTCTTGATGCCAGTTACTGTCAAAAAATAGAAATATTTTCAAAGCAATAAAAAAAATACTCCTATACCTCCTACTCTTCTTTAACTACGGGAGAAAGATATTAAAACATCATGAATTACTATTTTTAATAGAAGATTTTTATGTGCAATGACTTTTTTCCAAATATTAATAAATCGGGGGAAAGGCTTGGTCTCCTTGCAAAATACAGAATACATTAGGTACAATTTGTTTTTATTGATTTTCAGGGGCATTTACAGAACACAAAGTACAGTATAAAAAGAATATATTGCTTAAATATATTCACAGGCATGTTCTTTTCATTTCAGAACTTTAGAAAAATAACAGAAGATCTTTCCAATCTGCTGTATGCTGGCTGCCACTTCTCTGTGGCATTTGGGGCAGCATCTATTGTGAAATGCAATGGGGTTTATTTTCAATACGGTCCAAGCACCAAACATTTGATCTCCCTTTCTATTCACTTAGAAGGAACAGGTTATCCAAAGCTACAGAAGCAGGACCTTGAGGAGCATCCCAAGCCTTCTTAGGCCAATGGTTTGGTTTAAAAATCTGTGTCCTGATGTTGTCTTAGGGTTCAAAGCAAGAAGAACATGCTGCTAAATATTTAGGATTTCAACATGAGACATAAGGATGCACTCAGATGACTCAAATCCAGCTTATGTTGACCCTCACATTTCTGGCCAACTCACAAGACAGAGTACAAAATGGAAGAGTCAAAACTCAAAACACCTCCTGAAATAGCTGGGTAAACCACCAACAAGAGTAAGAGTCACAAGAAATGCGGTAAAGGAGATGAGAGCAGAGCCAGGAAAAACAGACTGAAGACCAGAAGACTGAGCCAAACAAAGGCCTCAGGATGATTCTGACAGGCAGACTGGAAAGGGCATAAATAATTTTGCCAAAAGCCAAGCAGACACACAAACACAGGGGATGCACAGGCAGACAAACCCAAATGAAGCAAAGCTGCGTGCTGACTGCAAGACAGAGAGCAACTTGCTGGGTCTTAAGTATCTTTGAGAGGCCCTTCTTCTGACACGCACAGAGGAGCCTGCACAGCAGCTCCAATGATATGGCTGATATAGTACATGCAGAACTGTGGTTTACAGGATTTGTGTAGACTTATTTGCTAGAACTGATGTTTGAAAAGTGATTTGGGTGTCTAAAAACAGATATGTAAAAAACATCAGTATCAGACTGGTGAAAATAGAACAGGACTTACTAAGACTTGTGCACTTCTGGAAGAGCTGTTGGAGGCCAGGCGGGGTATGTGAGTTGTCTACGAAAGGACTGCACAGGTTTAGTACCTGGATCACTTACTTTGTTACTGACATGGTAGAAAAGACAGAAAACTCAGTCAGCCCAAATGACAGATACAGAAGTTCCACAGTGGTCTCACTAGACAAGCGAAACGAAGCCTGACGCTCACTTATCCTTTTACCATTTCTACATCAAAAGACTGCTTGGTCTTGAAAACTGTAACTGTTTCCAGCCTAATATCACCTCCATCTCACATTACATGTCATCTCAGCTTCTCTGCTCCAAGTAGTCTTCCGTTCCAGAAATAAATGTAACAAATTTCACATAAAAACATGAGTTCAAGTAAAGTAGGAGTGCTTACAGGTCAATGGAGGATTGCTATAAATTACATTCTACGAATTCCCTAAACAAAGCGATATTTCACTACAGGGCAGCACAGGCTTTTCTAGAAGAAAACAGAGACAACTCTACGGGAACAAGTTTCTCTAAACTAGAGGTTTATATTTATCTAGGTTACAGATTTACTTAACTAGAATTTCATCTAAATATACAATGAAAACATGTCATGAAAAGCAAACAAAAATTAATGAATACACAACCACTGCAAAATGAAGCCTATTATAAATTTTATGGAACTACAAGTGAAGGACATGTCTGAAGACCAAAGTATTTATGTGCATAAATAGAGACCTGATGCACAATTTCAGCCATTCCATTTGAAAATTTTGCTTATAGCTTTCATAAAATGTATTAGAAGTTTAAATACTGGTATTTCTCTATGACAACTGGATACATGTCATTAGCATGGACTAAAGAAAATAAAAAGAGAAGATACAAATAGTCAGGTCATATTTAGAGTTAGCAGAATGTTAATCTCACTGCAAGGTCAGGCCTACCTATTATTTTATGTACTGGCTCTGGCTGGGATGGAGTTAATTTTCCTCACAGCAGCCTGTAAGATGCTGTGTCTTAGATTCATGGCTAAAACAGCGTTAATAACACACTGATTTTTAGCTAATGCTGGGCAGTGCTTACAGCGTGCCAAGGCCCCTTTGGGTTTTCCTTCTATCCCCCAGCAAACCGGCTGGGGTCAGACAGGAGGCTGGGAGGAGACGTGGCTAGGACAGCTGACTCAAGTTATCCAAAAGGTTATTCCATGCCATACGCCATGCTCAGCACTAAAACTGGGGAGGGAGTCTTTCCAAGGCAGTCGTGGCTCAGGCACTGCCTGGGCATGAGTCTGTAGGTGAGCAGTGGGGATTGCCTTTTTCATTTTTTTCTTCAATTACTAAACTGTCTTTTTCTTGACCCACAAGTTTTTCTTGCTTTTGCCTTTCCAATTCTCTCCTCGTTCCTGCTGTGGGAGGATGTAGCAGAGGGGCTGGTGGGTGCTTTGTCGCTGGCCGGGGTCAACCCGTCCCATTGTGTCACCAGTTGAAGACAAATGTATCCTGTCTCTCCCATTCACTGGCTCTGCTGGAGAAGCTGAGACTGACTTTAAGTCATCACTTGACTTTATCAGCATTTTGCACACACTTCATGATCTGCAGAGCCCTTACAAAGGCAGGTAATATCTGAAAAGTAAAAAGCTGGGTAAATTTGCTTTCTGCCTTGGAACTGCCCCCAGCTGGGAAATTATTCCTTACAAACCATGAGCTGTAGCAACAAAATTGCCATTAATGCATAAATGTTTTGGGTGCTATGCTCTTGCTTGACCTTGCTTGTAGCTGTGCTGGCCAACTGCTAACACAATCTACATAGTTTAGCTGGAGTTTATGGAGAACTTGGCTCCGAAACACAGTTATTTGCAATGCAGAGGACCATGAGAACAGATCCTCTGAGTTTGTCACGCTGTCTTCTGGCAGAAAAGTACAGCATCTACACTTTACAGCTCTCAGAGTTATCTCCGAATCCTCAACTTCTTGTTTATCCATATTTTATTCACTTGGGTTTGTACCAAAGTATTAATAATAGTTATTGAAAAACAACCAACACTCCCAAACAGCTCCTTCTGTCCCAAATAACAGAAAAACTGACAGATCAATGTGTAGACAGTTATTAATTTATCTGCAGAGCAGTGTAGAGCTGCATGAGATAGAAGTTGCCTCGGGTAGTCCAGCTTTCCAAAAGCATAACCAGCTCACAGTTAATTAGCATGACAATGTACCGGGACACTTAAGCAGGTTTTCTAGCTCATACAGAATTCTTTGGCACTTCCTGACTACTGCCAGCTTTCAACTTACACAAAGTTAGTCTGAGTGGATCTGTCCTACTGAGCCAAAAACACTGTAAAAATAGCACAAATATACCATTCAGTATTTGTGCATAATGCAGAATGAGGAACACCAAGGCTTCAACAGTTCTTAGCTGCAAAATTATATTACAAGTATTTTTCCTATGTATTTCTATTTTACTTAAAGTATTCTATGACTATATGATTCTTTCTTTCCTCAGCATCTTCAAACTTGTGTGTCCCATTCTAAGGAGGGAGTGGATTTTTACAGCTATAACATACTACTTTTATTCACTAAGATTTTGTCAGCCAAAGCACTTGGGTAATCATAAAAAAGTAATAAACACATGAAAAAAGACACAAGAGAAATTTAATTTTTTTTGAAGTGTTAAAATACAAATTAAGCAAGGAAAGGTGGTCTAATAAAATACAGACATCACTAGTCATAAGAAAAGCTATTTCTTTGAACTGGAAGAGCCTGTTTTGTTTGGTAATTACGATGAACTAAAAGAGAAGCCATGGTGGGGCAGGGATTCTCCACCTCAATGCTTTCCCACAGCACAGGCATAATTATCACCCAACACCAATATCACGGAGCGGAGCAGGAGGTGCTCGTCACACCATCTCTAGAGATGAACACAGTGCTGCTGAAGCAGTGGTCAGTTTCAAAAAGGTGAAGGTGTTCTTGATCACAGTGAGACCATAAGGGAAGATAGCTTCGGCAAAACTCGGGAATGAGTAAGCAGAGATGGAAGCAGTGCATTAAAGAGGTTCTTCCACTCTAAACACAGCAGATGTGGCGATGGAACGTGAAGAGCAGAAATTAAAAAAGGAGGAAGGAGAAAGAATGGGCAAAAGCCAAGGACCAGCGATGTGTTGTAAAGGCGATGAGAATCAGCTCATCTGATCAGACCAGAGAACAGCGCAGAGACCAGGAGCTGGTAACGGAGGCAGAA
This sequence comes from Mohoua ochrocephala, assembly GCA_013398855.1. Classification (NCBI taxonomy): domain Eukaryota; kingdom Metazoa; phylum Chordata; class Aves; order Passeriformes; family Acanthizidae; genus Mohoua; species Mohoua ochrocephala. Next base: position 6,115 of record VZTA01017785.1, on the reverse strand, counting down.
GGGAAGACTACATGGTTTCATCTACAGCAGAAGAATTCCTATTTAACACCTATCACTAAAGTACACATTCCCTTCTTGGTATTTTATTTTATAAACATCTAGCACAAGAGTATTCACAATGCTGAACCAGTAATTTTCATTCAGTTTCTGATGACTAGTAACACATTAACCTGAGGTGATTCATGAATCTGAGGCGACCTTTAAAACAGCAGTGAAAGTACTTTGGGTGACAACTGTTAGAAAACTTAAAGCAGCCGTGTTCTTGCTTTCTGAACAAGGTGCAAACACTGTCAATGTAATTAAGTGCTTCCCTTCAGTTCTGTCTGTACCTGCCTGGCACAAGATTTACATTCAAATTTTACATCCAAAACCTGGAGATGTACCATAGCAACAGAACCCAAACGATTTTGAGGAAAATCTGACAAAAGCACACACTTGCCTTAAATGTCATTGGCCTAGCTTTAATGATGATATGAGCTCCTGCAACACAGCTGAAGCTGCACTTTCAGAGATGCTTGTGGAAAGCAAACAAAGTGTGAAGCATTCATTTTAGGGACAGGTTCGAGTCCAGCTTCAGAGACTGTGATCTTCACACAAAGCACCAAAAATGTGTTAGGCAGATTTGATTTATACGGCAAATTTTTGAAAGCTTTTTATTCCCTCCCCCTACAGCTATTTTTAGCTGAACTCTTTGTCCCCGTTACGGTCAGACTCATCTAGCCAGATTAGGATTAAATGGAGCACAGCAGTTGTCCCACAAGAGTGTTCACCCTCTCATTAATTAGGCATAGAAATACAATTAAAAGCTCTTGCTGCTTTCTAGAGTTGAATAAAAGCAGAAGATAACCTTTTTAAAATTTTGCTTTATGCTTCTTTCATTCATCGCTTTTCAAAACCATTGCTCAACATCACCAGAATGAGCATTCCCCCTCTGTCAGCCAGCTGGGAGCTCGGAGAACAGCCTATCTATGGGACTGCACCGGGATTCTGAGCCCTAAAACATTGTGACGAAACAGAGCTCCGTGCACTGGTCCAACCAACCCTGCCGTTCAACATCCTGTCAGTCATCACAAAAAATATGTCAGAAGCAAGGGAGAAAGTCACACCTGAGCAACAAACAGCCACCTCAGGCTTTTATGGGGCTACTGGCAGCCTATTTGCCAGCATCCGGCCTGGCAATCCTTCACTGTACAGCACTCGCTTTGACTAATACAAATCACTTGTACACAAGGGCAGCAGAAACAAGCCCACAGCAACTAATTCATCAAATCTTAAAGAAAAATTAATAGAGGAAAATGTAGATCTGAATGTCAAAGTACCATTCCAGTAACTGCACTTCCATTGTTAGCCTGTGTGCAGAAAGAGAGACCAACAACTGCTGTCTTCTCGTCAAACCTGAATGTGACCAGAGTGCTGATCTCCCCTTCTGTCCAATCGTTCTGGTAAGTTGAGAGGCAACAATTGATTTTTATGAAAAAAATATTAAGAAAATCCATGACACTACACTCAGAGAATCACAATGGATTTGACAACTCTTCTCTCAAGGCTCAATAATTTTGTCTCAAGGTGGAGAGCCACATCAGCATGACAGTAAATTGTCTCCGTGCATTTGAACAGCTTGGTTCTGACTGGTAACTAAATGAAGTAAGATAGACAATGCCTGATTGACATCGTTCTTCCATTTTTCTATCTCCAGGAATGCTACAAGGCACACACGAGTGTCCCCAATAACATGAGGGCTAAGAGAACTGTAATAGATAGCCAGATTTGTAAATCCTTAGGATGCCAGATGACTTATGCATTACATTACAATAAATTGCCTCTGAAATTGTGGCATGCTGCTTTGGGGAAGGAACACTTCAGTGTCCTCCCAGGAACAGAACTTTTGTTATTTTAAATTGCTCTAATTAGCGCTCTTCAGAGCCCTGTGGCTATAGCTATTAGATTTCCAACACAGCAACAACACTCTCCAGGCAACAAGATGGTTACAAAATACACCCTTCAAACTACTTAGCAAAAGGCTGTGGGAACTCAAAAGTACTCTTTATAATCAGAGCGAGATGTATGATTCTGTATTTTCAGCCTAAGGAGAAACTAGGCAGAATGTAAGTATTACACATTCACTCTTGGGAGAGTTTTCTTAAAATGTTTACATTTAAAATGATAAATTCTGAATGTACAGATTAACTACTTTAGTACTGCTCTAATTAAAAGCAAATAAGGTTGTCTCCCTACACACACATATCCCAACCTTCATTTCAGGACTAAAAGTTTCTGCATTCAAATACTGATTTAATCTTTATTGTCCTCTGTCTGAAATGGACCCAAAGGGTATCTGATCCTCAGTCTCGGTAACCCTTATAGAAGAAAAATTGTTATTATTTTATACACAAGGATCAGTCCCTCAATTTTCCACTAGACATCTTCCCAGAGCGGACCATGGAATACTGTGGCTATGTGGTCTGATCTGTGATCTTTTCTAAAGGGCACAGGTATGAATGTTTGTCTTCACTGCTGTATAGCTCAGTAACACTCTTACAGCTACATTAATATTTTTTAATTTGATTTAGGTATTTCCTGGTTACTGGCCTGAAAGGTCACTGCTAGAATATTTACAGAGATATTTTTGGTGGTTCCCCCCCACCAAGCTTGCTCCCACCACAGGTCAATATTTGATTCTGGGTGGGATATAAAATTTGATGGGAGAAGATATGATAGCCTTTTCCTTTACCCTCAAAACATTAATAATAAAGTTCATCTCTGAAACACAAATGTAACGGCATTCTGTTTGCTGCTTGAATATCAATAAACTACATCTTAGCATCAGGAGACAGAACTAGGTTTGGGGGTTTTTTTAGAGAAATAGAAATGCCTTAATTTTTCATTTATGTTTTCAAGCACAAATCTTACATTTGTGGCATTTTTCATCTTGAATGATTACGGGTTTCTTTACTGCAAGTGCAATATTAATAATAAAAAAGAGACTTACTCAGTTGATGTTTCGAATTTTCAGAATATCACAGAAATTCCCTCGTGCTCACTACACAACTTTCTTGTAAGGTACTGAAAAATTACTGCCCTTAATTGTAGTCGTAGAAATGCAGAAATTAGGTTAAGTAACTGCCCAAGACCACAAAGTTAATCACCAGAGGAAGTGGGAATGATATCCAGGCTACTTGATTCTATCACTAGCTCACAGAAATTAGAGGCTAGAGCCCCTTTCCAACCACAAGTTGAAAAGTGGCAGCTGGTTCACTGAATCACAGAATGTTCTGAATTGGAAGGGACCCACAAGAATCACTGAGTCCAACTCCTAAGTGCATGGCCTATACAGGGATGATGGTTGACGGTTTAGCATCCAGAATAAGCATTACTTATCCTCAATTCATATTCAAGCCCAGCATTTATGTGAAGAACCAAAGATCGCTTGATATGGAGAAGACTGGAAAAGAAAAAGAAAAAACTGTGCTTGTTCCTGAACACTGTGACTGCCAACCAGGCCCAGCAACAGACAGGGAATACTCGGTAGCTGAGTTTAAAAACACCCGACTCATGAGCTGGCACTGCAATAGAACCAGAACAGCCGGCAATAGCCTGAGTCAAAACAAGACAGGAAGAAGTCTTGGGGTTTTTTGGTCAAAGTGGGACAGTACTTATAGACAACATCAGCCACGATGCAAACAAGCTCCAGTAAACTTGCAGGCTCTTCCTCTGAAGCTGCAGATGTTGTGTAGTCTTGACCCATCAGCATCTAAGCCAGCTGCGGGTTTTTCATGACAGCTCTTCAACTGGCACGACTCACGACAAAATGCACTTTCACTGTGCGTTACCTTGAAAGGTTACTTGCAGAAGGCCTGTGAAATGTGATTTGGGGTAAATGCCTTCTAATACAAGAAGGATATTGTTCCAGACATGTTAAATTTAATAGATATCCTCAGTTATTGAGACATGCTGGCGGTGGGTTTTTCTCCACCTTTTGTTATCAATTCTGTGATTTTGTGATCAATCATTAATCAAGCACAACTTCCAAAGATGGTGGGCAGCAGAGAAATGGAGACAAGCTGAAATAGGAATCTACACGCTAAGGATATCGGGAAAAACAACGGGCAAGAAAGATGAGACAGACAGACTGCTTGCCTAGGTTTTGTAAGGAACAATCTTTTCAGGAAACATTTTAAAACCATCAGTCTTAAAGATCCAATTGCCTTTTCTGTCTCATTTCTTCATGGCTTTCTGTGGGTATCATCCTTTACGGCTGTTCTTGGTTTTCTTGTTCTCTCTGATTCTTTCTCAGCATTATCTTAATAAATTTCCTCAATTATTTCTTTCAGCATTTCTGAGGAAGAAGCTTGAAATTTGTGCCTCATCAGCTTTCTGGAAAGCAGATACTGACCACACTACAGCCACTCCATATGGGCAGGACATGGCACGCAACCCTCCTCTTTGCTGTGTTCTGCACGGGCAAGCCGTGGGACTGTACCAGTGTCACATCACAGAACAGCCATCGGAAAAATAAGACTCAGTGGGATCTAAAGTTGCCATGGGAGGAGGGCACTGACCTCATGTACCATTTATCCCGCTTTCTGCACAGGCCGTGACCCAGCCCATCCCAGGCAAACCAACCTGCTGAATAAAGGCCATACTAGTACCTTGGGGGACTCTGCCAAAGTTCCACTGTACTGAGCAAAGGTCCTGCAGGATTCTCATGCAACAACCCAAAAAGTCTTCTTTTTTAGTAAACACTTTAATTATTCATTCCAATGTAACATTTACTAAATTTGCATTATGGCATCTGCATCTTTATCCTTCAGATTTCATTTGCAGAGTGCACAAACGCATGCAGGAATCAGGCTAACAGCTGGTGCTCAGGCATCTCTGCACAATTTAGTACTCAACTTCACGGCTGTACAATAAATACGTGACCTCGATTTTTTTCTTCCTCCCCTTTAACAGGATATTGACAAAGAAACCGACAAACTGCCCAAGTTCAGCTATCCCAGTATCGCAGAGCAGGGTTCCCACAGCCTCCAGTTACACAGGACACTCGCACAAACAGCTTGCACAAGCAGGTGGCCAAATCTGGAACTAGTGGATTAGCAACATTATCCTATTTAATGAAAGCCCAAGATTTCATTAAATGAAATTATTGTCCAGCAAGAGCATACACAGCAGTTACAGCGAGCGTGTGCAGACATAGGATGGAAACCTCTGTGTCGAGATCTGCAAACTGCTAGCGGGTGCTACAGGGTGTTATTGGTAACGGTGTTATCCAACGCTTAAAATGAGCTGAAATCTTCAAACTTCCGCAGTCACAGCTCGGACAGGAACGACGCGGATCACGCGAGCCGCAGCAATCGGACG
>VZTA01017784.1:0-25760 GCA_013398855.1 Mohoua ochrocephala | reverse complement strand
CGCCACACACACACACAGAGGAACAAAACCTTAAAATTCCAGGGAAAAAATACCAGCTCATGCCACATGGTAGAGGCTGGCGGTGGCTTCTCTCTCAGGAAGAAAAAAACCAAACAGGAGCTTCACACAGCAGTTCGGGCAAACAGATGCAAACCTGGCGACTCTCTGGCCACCTCCTCTCCACCAGCAGATGAAGCAGGTGGGCTCGCTGTGCTTTCTCTCCCGGGCTCGGCTTTCCCGAGGTTTGGGGCAGAGACAGAGCGGCCCCTCTGTCCTGCCGGTCCCGACAGACCCCTCTCCCCCAGGGGGTTTTCTCTGCCCTCGGACTAAACAAGCGGCCCAGTTCACGGCGAAAAATTGCCGAAGGATTGCTGTTGCAGCTCCTCCTCGGCCAGGGAAGGGAAAGACTTCTTGCCTGGGCTAACAAAACCAAGCCAGCCAAGCAAAACCCAGAGCGCACCGCACCCGGGACGCCTGGGGAGTGAGGCTTTGGAAAAGCGCACCAAGGAGCCCAAGGCTTCCCCCTCAAAGATACAGCAACCATTCTGGGGCGTAAAGCAGAGGATCAGGGAATAGACCATCATCATGAATCACCCCAAGATATACAGACAATACAGCTAATTTATGTTAGATGCTAATTACTATAACTAAAAATTAATTTGTATTAAAAAATTGCACCAGAAAGTGCACGAGTAACTTTGCCCCTTGTATGATGAACAGTGAAAGCAACCTTGTCCCTCAGTTAATTTGTGCATTAAAGACTCTTCAGACATAATTTGCTGCCTGTTCTCGTTTCATGTGAACTGCAGCAAGCCATATTTCTGTTCGGCATCTCGAATACCTGACTTTCTCACTGATTCCAGGGCAATATTCTTGTTAAATGCTTGAGAAACAGGAAAACTTCTGCATAACTTACCACCCGAGGCACAGAAACAGTGACTTAGCAGTGGTTTGTAGCAGAGTGGGGAGCTAAACCTTGGCACTGCAAGACTCAGTATTCAAGTACCTACTGTCACTAACAGCAAAGCTCATCCATAACATTACTCATTCCTAACAATGTGAGTGACAATAACACTGGCTAGGAGCTATGAAGAGGGACAGAGACAGCTAAAGGATCTTGCTTTCGGATTGCTGGTTGCTCAGGGGAGCTCACGCTTCTTATTGCGCCTGCGCAGGTTCTGTGGTGCTGAGTGAGAGCAGCTGCTGCGTGTTCCACAGAACCCCTTCTCTGAGGGGTCCCGGGCAGGGCCAGACCCCTGCTAGCCAGCTGTGCCCCACCCAGGGCTGTGATAGCCAGCCACCACCCTGCGCATTGTTGGTTCAGGCGCTCCCAGAGGTGGAGAGGTGGCTCCCGGCCTGGACAACCGTAGGTTTTATTGCACAGGACCCCAGGGAAGAGAAAGTCCCACATCGGTGTCCCAGGAACCAAGAGGCCGAACTTCCGTTTGGCTGGGGATTATAAGGGAGTCCCAAAGGGGTGGGGTAATACAAAACAGCCAATGGGAAGAGAGGGGGAAAGGAGCGGGTGATACAAAACCAACCGATGGGAACAGAGGGGCAGGCATGGGGGCTTTGGTTACATCTTGCAGGGGTACATGAATATGCATAAGAGTGGATGGGAGAGGCTTCTAACAACAAACCTGGAGGGGGCTTTCTTGGACCCAACCATGGTCCCTTGGTCTTTTGGCCCCCCGCGCTACCAATTCATTGCAACACACGGTCTGGAATTGTATCTGGTCATTTACAAAGTCAAGATCTGTCTTCAGGACCTCAGATGTGATGGTTCATGTGCAAAGATTGATCTGCCTCTGGGCAGCAAGGTTTTGTGCACTGAACAGGAGTAGGTTTTGTAGTTCATGCTCTACAGAGCTGCAAAAAATGTCTAGCATGCACAGAAGTGTTAAATCGTTGTTGATAAGAGCTCACAATATCCTCACTCTGACAAGATCGGCGGTGGTTGTGCAAGACTTCACAGCTGACAGAGTCCAGCTCCGTATCTCCCACGGCCACTCTTCCATCTGTTTTCCACCTCACCTCTCTCCTAGTGGCACAGAGAGAAGCGGCTGTTTTCCTTCTCTTCCTCTTCACAGTGAGAGGTGCTCTGGCAGGGAAGAGAGCAGATTCCACAGGAATCACTGCTTAGCACCACCAAAGACTCTAGAGAAACATCTGCAAGATCAAGGGTAACAAAGGTGATTTTTTTACAGGACTCACAAGCAGAGGTGAAGATGGTACACTAGCAGAAAGTATTTGCTAATAAAATACTACTTCTCTTTCAGCTTGAAAGCTTTTAAGTGTAACAGATGGCAGCACTATCAACATAATGTAAGATAAGGGACGTTGGCTCATACTAGAATACTACTGACCTGCCTGATGATATGTATGCACTTGGAGACTTTTTTTTCATTTTTCATAACTTGATTCCCTTTATCAGGCAAGAGTTGCTTCCAAAGAGGCACTGTTGCTGTCTGGAAGTCATCTGGAAGCTATTCAAATATCGTAAAGGTCAAATTAAATGACTGGCCTTATTTCCAGAGTGATATACTTACTTCAAACCATAAGATCCCTTCACAGCTAGGGCAATTATGAACCTTTTCTTACAGAGGAAGTGGATTTATGATAAATAATTATTGGGATAGTTTTCTAAAATCGGGTGAAAGCAAGCTGATAGGGTTGGAAAAATCCTGTCAGTGCAGACATGAGTTGACTTATTTTGCCTGTCTTGGTTTCAGTACTTATCACTCAAGCAGCCACAAATAAAATCCAGTCATCCAAATTTCAGAAGATTTCAGTGTTCACTGGACCTGGAAGCCACCATTTTTCAAAAACCAGAATTACTACTGTGTATCTGAAACAGTGGAGCACATGGACTAGTACTAACCAGACGTAAAACATTAGACTGAAGGCACAGTCCTACTTGACCTCTAGTTAATACACATTGCCAAAATTTTGTCTGAATTGTGATTGTTAAGTTTAAGTTTTCTAATTAACCTATCTTGTACATAGTGATTGATGGAGCACTGTAAGATCTTTAAATTTTGACAAGCAAATCAAATATCTTTGCTACAGAATCCAATCCAGAATCTAAACCTATTAGCTTTTTAGGATATCTCGCCAGTAGGAAATTATTTAATCTATTTATTTTAATTCTTCTGCCTGTAGGACATCTCTCTATGTCTTGGAAATAACATTTGACAAGGACTTCAAGATTATATTGTTAAGATTATAATAATAATTAGATCCATTTGCAGCATTTCCTAGTCATATTATAATATAACAGTACTGTAGAAAGAACTATTCAGTGTTTGGAAAAAAGAACCTGATTGTTGTCTTGTGGACAGTTCGGATTCTCAGGTGGTGTAAATCAACATTGCTTCTATGAGCTAAATATCTTGGCTTCTATGCTTGAAACGGACTTTGTTCACGAGGTTATTTCAGAAGCATTGTGATGGTAATTCTTTCCCTGGCAATTATCAGGGGTTTTTTTGGTTTGTTTCTATTTTTTTGCAGGTTTTCTTTCCTCAATCCTATTTTCATTGAAATTAAAATGAAGGAGAGTTTTTTCACTTCAGCATTAGTTTGGTGGTTTGATAAATGACGCTTAGTCAGCATCAATTTTAATGACAAGAGGAGAGGCCTTTTTAATTCTATGTTGTCNTTAGTTTGGTGGTTTGATAAATGATGCTTAGTTAGCATTCTATGTTGTTCCAGGATAAATGGTATAGATCTTTCCCAAGCAGTGATGATTTTTAATTTCTTAGGTAGAGTAATAGGTGTTAGACATTAGTTCCAGTTATTTCTGTATATGTTGATGTGGACACTGTGTTAAAATGTCCTGTCTGAGATCTGACTGGTAGGTTTGTCCTTGTACTTACACACACAAAGTGAAATCTTCCGCAAGAAGTAGTAATTCCAATTGCCAAACTTTGGTTCCCTGTGTTCCAACTAAACTCACTGTCAAACTTCTCTCCCCCTCTGAACCTTTTCTGCTCATAACTTTTCTGCTGGCAGGTCTGTTATTAGCTGTTAGTCTCCTGTGCAAATATTGTGTTTCTTGTCTCTCAGTTCACAGGTCTCTCCATCTTTTACTCTGCTTACAATTCTTCTTAAGCATTTTGTATTGCAGGTACACCTGTTCCCTACATTCCTGCTTTCCTGAAGATCATTTATGTCTTCTTTCATTCTCTCTAAAGAGCCACCTGTTCTCCAAGGTAACAGGGTGGCTGTTTTGCTGCAGCCCTCCATTCTGCACTGATTTGCTCATTTGCTGCACAGTACCTGAATTTCTCAGGCACATTCATTCCCCTCCTCAGTCACGCTGATCTGCTCTTTGCCCAACAGGTGAGTCTTTTCTCCTTTTTGCAGGGAAAATCTTTAGTGATGAGCAATATTAGACCTAACATCAGGAGTCTTAAAGACCAATTTTTTTTTCCACAGGTGGTGTTAAATTAATCCTAATCCCACAGTAGGTTTTTACAGTATCAGGCTTCCAAAATTGTGAGCTGAGCCTACCTAACAAACGGGTTGTGATTTTGACTGAAAAAAGTATGTGACCTGACAGCCACAAGACTGTGCTAATACTGATGAATTGTGAAGACTGCAGAAAATACCGTTTCTTAAAAGCAGGAGGTGAGACTTGCTTCTGCATATTTGCCACAGATGGAATCATTTACATGGTTTTTGCTCTAGGCAAGGCCTGAGCCTGGGAAGATGTGCTGAAGCCACACAACAGGACGGTACCTGCTCAGTGGGATGGAGTAGGTACAATTCTGTCTTGTACGGTATAAATCCTGTTTGGAAAAGGGTGATTTTGACTCTGAAGTGGATTTCCACATGAAGAGCAGAATGTTTCAAACAGGATTGGTGTTCTTTTCACATACTGAAGCTCTGCAGTAAACTGTAGAGGGTAATGTCACTGTCAAGAGCAGGTTGCAGGAATATATTATAAATGAAAGTGTTAGCTGGATTTGGCATAGTAGCCTTTATTCTCTCCAATGGAATAGTAATTACTTCATCCAGAACTGTGTAAGATATCAGTACTTGAAGACTGAGTAGATGTTTGCTGCTCTGTTTGGCAGCATTTGGTGCAGAAATGGGGCCATTTCTGGAGCACTATCGTGTGCAGTTCCATCAGCCTCCCTGTGGATCAGACAAGAACCAAGATGTTCAGGTTGCTAAGGCATGCTTTCAAGCTGCTGGAATATTCTGGATAGCTTAACATGCCAAAGTAAACAACATCTGAAACAAAAATGTAATGAACTCTAACTGGCCCCAAAGGACTTTTAAGTGCTTTTAATTGTTCAGGCAGTTTCTTTCAACTGTTGACCTCCGAAACTCATTGTTTGCTGCTCCGAATAAGGAATGGCCTCAGTTAACGACAAACGCTTTTCATTAACTAAGTTGTCATGGGATAATCATCCTGGTTGTTTGACCTCTTACCTGAAAGACAGTTTCTGACACTGTGCCAAATCCATTCATCACTTCATGCTTGCAAAATATTAGTTATAGGACAAAATTTACAGAAAATTTAGACAAGCCATAGGTCAAATCTGAGTTCCTCATCCTCAGTTGGTGGAAAAAATGATGGGATTGTTAGTCTCTTTTTCTGTTTCTCCCTTTTTGTTATGTTTTGGGGGTTTTTTTTGCTTGTGTGATTTGCAAGCTGTAAAAATCATCACCATTGTAGTGTATACACTTGCTGTGCAATTCTGTTACTCTGTCACTTCGGAAATTGACTGTCAATGCTCTTTGGTGCCTGGTCTTTATGAAGTAAAAGCCAGGTCATTTTTTGCTAATTATTAGGGATACGCAAGCCAAGCCAGATAGACAATATGCAATACAGTATTAATAATAATGTTTATAACAATAATCATAATAAATGATGTAAATTTGAACAAGTTTTCTAGTATTAAACAGCCTTTCTAATGAGTGTGTTACAATAATATGTGGTGTAAGACCAAAACTCTTTCCTGATCATGTTTTTCTCTCATTTAATCCCTCACAGTCCATGGGAATGATGCTGCCTGGAGTGACTACTATCCTGACTCATTTTTATACACATTTCTCAGCTTGCAGCTTGTCTGTAATGTCCCTAAGACTTCTAATATGTCTTTTGTCTTCTTTCCACAGGGAAAAATGCTGGAAACGTCATCCATCCACACTTACAGATGCAAGAGTAAGGTAGTTGGATTCACAGAGCAAGATGATGTGTGTTTGGAGTCTCTTGAGATACTTGTCATGTCGAAATACACTTAGCAAAATGCTTCACACTGAACAAGAGGAAAGGCAAGTTGCTGTCTTTGGACAGGGGATATGACTTGGATGAGGAACCTTTGCATTGTGTTCTCTGTCTCCCTTTTTCCCCTTATGTTGGCTGGATTGGTGGGTGGGCAGTTAAGAGCAGGCCGAAACAGCCACTCTGGTGCCATTTTCCACCATTCCCAGCTGACTCCTAAAGAGTTTCCTAGACTTACCTGAGCAGAGATCCATAAAGCTTCTTTAAAAATAAGCACAGATTTCTATTGGTGTTTCTGTCTAAGAAATTGTAGAGAAATGGAAAGGAAGCTTTAACAACCCAGGGGCCTAAAAACAAACAAAAAGTATTAGAAACAGAGAAGTGACAGCATGGTTTAGTTTGTTGGGTTTTTTCTTCCCAGTTAATGAAAGGAAGAGGCCAACTGTGCATTGGAAGACATCCAGAAGGATGATTCATGTCTTCTGTAGGGCAGGTGTGTGATAGAGCCAGACACCCTGGTCCCTGGATCATGCAGCCTGGGAGGACTGTGCTTGTACTTCCCGTGACTATCCACCTAGCATTCCCTTCTACTGGAAACCTGAGTAGTGAGGTCTCCTTGTGCTATAAATGACATTGCAGCTATGCAAACACTTTTCCAGTTGCAGAGGTCCAGGCAGTATCTCCATAATTACAGGCAGTGGCCCTGTTCCTCCACTCTTCTTCAACCTATGAACGCACTGAAAGAAGTTTTCACAAGTGTTTGGGTGAAAAAACATGGTCAGGGCATTTGTGTCCCGTGTGCCAAAAAAGATCAAGGTTCACTTCCCAGGAATATGAAATACTTTCACTGAATGTAATTCCTATTACTGTATTTATAAAACCTCTGATGATGGCAGATATCTTAAGATATTGCCACTCTGTAATTATATGTAAGTATGCAATGAGATTTTGGTCTTTTATGATTCCTACCATGCTCGTAGAAGGGCCAGAGATTACAGGAGGGGGATAAATGGCACATTGAGGCTCTATCTGCACTTCACATCCCTTCTTTCCCACAGATGTAATGAGCTCAGCTTGAGGGCCCAAGCCATTCTTTTCAGTCTGACAAATTGGAAAGTGAATGAACATGTTAACTAAAGCCTTGGGCATCTCTACCTCAAAGAAAAGTGTTGCAGCTTGTAATTTAAAATCTCTTTCCCTTCCTTCCCACAATGTGGTTGAACACAGTGAGACGAGACAGAAACGAAATTTTGTCTGTGCTTGACTTTGGGAGAGCTTTTCCACTGAGGAGTTTTAATACAAAATTTTTTAAAAAATTATTTCTCAAAGCCTGGTTAACCTGTTAACTGCTATTGTGAGTGAACCTGGGTAACAACATTGTTACCATCACCTGGTAACAACATTGCTGTTGTAACAACATCGTTATTGCAACAATGCTGTTTATGAGAGGGAAAGCTGTTCTGGAGGGAGACAGAGAAACAAAGAGAAGATTCATTCGAAGGAAGTCAGGGCTCTTCACCAGAGATTGTGTGATCTGGTGACAAGAAGTGGCTATCTGAGAGTTTGGAAGGGGGTATAATCACTGTATCTCTTACTGTACAGTATTGAGGGATATTTCAGATGCCAAAGGACTGGTATTTCCTGTAAGAGGGACCGCCGCGTTGGCTCCCCCCGAGCCACCCCTCTCAGAGGGAATCTGCGGCTGTCCTGCAGCATCCCTGGCCACAGGGGTCGGCCACTGCTGACAGGAGCTGGCTGCTGTTATTGCTGTGCTGTCCTTCCCGAGTGGGGAAGGGGCTCGCAGAGTGTCAGCTGGGGAGGCGCCGGAGGCAAAGGAGGAGGGAAGGGCCTTCGTGTGGGTTCCAGCAAGATGGTTTATTGTGGAGGGGCCAGGGACGAAGACACTGGGAAAGCTGAAGATCTGGGTTTATAAGGGGAACAGGGCAACCAACCAGGGAAGGGCAAATGGGCAGAGGGAAACTTGAGGGACAACCAGGGAACAAATCAGAACTGGGGAAGGAGGGACTGGGCAGGGAGGAACCAATAGGGTGTCGAAGTGAACAGAACTTTCGAGAACATAATGAATATTTAACAGGGGACATACATAATAAACAGGAAATATGAATAATAAACACAAAGGGGAATCACACATAGGTGTCCTCAACAGAGGGCTGGCAGCTCTCCTCCCTGAGCCTTCGCCACCAGTTCAGGGCAGTGGTCCAATGACCACGAGGGCACTGCAGCCCTCCAGGGGGCTGAGCCACCGCCACAAGGGATACAGAGGATTGAATCTTCCATTAATTGTAAGGAAGAAATCAGTTTCAGTAAAGAAACTGATAAAATAGGGCATTTGTGTTTCCTAAGCAAGGACAGTCTAACTAAGGCACACTCTAATGAAACACCTTGCCTGTCCTTAGTTACGCATCGCAGATGGGCCATTGCTGTGGGAAAGAGCAGCGTAAAGCAAAACACGATACTACAAACAAACGATGGGAAAAATAGCAATGGGAAATTGAACTTTTCATTCACCTTCTGACTAAAAGCGTTTTTGCACAATGGGACACCTGGTATTCCGCCAGAGTGAGTTAGCAGATCGGTACTGGTGGAACTTGAGAGAGACAATAGGAAACTGCATGTTTTATTTGCATTCTGCCAGAGGTGATTAGAATAGCATGTTCTATGCTAACGACTTAAGCAGAAACAGAATATACTCTTTAAAAAAGTGGACAAATTCTTGACTTCCTGACTGAATAGGTTCTATGAGCTTTAGCATAAATATGACAAATACCCATATCGCTTACTTTTGCACCATTTACTTAATATTTTCAGGGACTCTTCCCACATATTAGTTATAAGAATTTCTGTATCCCGCTCTTCCTAAATGTTTCTGCTGATTCCCACAAGTCCTAGTTTCCCTGCCTTTCAGCAGAGATGGGGATAACAATTCCATGCACCGAAGAAGAGGCTGGCAATTTGACAGAAATTAAAATGACAGGAGGTGGGATCATTTCCATCCTCCAGCAGAGCCAGAAGCAATATAGCTGGATCAGTAGAGCAGTGAGCCGTAGGTGCTCAGTCCATCCAAGACCACAGCAATATGGCAGGATGCTTAGGGAAGCATGTGCCTCTGGATAGCATCAGTCTGCACTAGAGGACTATCCCTGTCCCATTTGGTAGCAATTAATAGGTTTTCTGAACTCTTCTTTGCTCAGTATAGATGTCCCTGTAAATCTTTGGAAACATAAAGTCCACTGCTGTCTTTTTCAGCTCTTCAGCTTGCTAAAGCTGAATTACAATTATACATTTAAACACATCTTTAGAAACCTGATGGAGTTCATATATTGTAAGTTCACCTGGCTTTCTGCTTAATAACAGATACCCAGGTTTGGAAACCAAGGATTAGATTTCTAGTCTCACTGTACTATAACATAATCTTTGTTTTTTAGCTAAGGAAGCCACAGGTGAAAATAGTATAGCTATGGGATGAACTAAACACTGGCCAAGTTTAACATTTTAAAGCAAAGGTATGATTATTACAAGCAATTCCAGAAACACATTGGCTAAAGTTGCATTAAACATGCAGATCCATTTAGATTTCGTGGAATCTTGTGATCAGCTCATTCCAAGGTATTTCTTGGTATTAATTTTCAGTCTTTATCTATTTTGATATATCAATTTTATTTATAATTGAATCATATTTTTTACATTTAAGCCATGAGTTAACCAGAATATATTTTTGCAGTAGTCTGAGGCAATGTCATTATTTTTCAGATGTGTTTATTGCTATGTTTCTGTTTGAAAGCAGAATGCAAGATAGTTTTACTTTAGCAAAGAAAATTGAAGGAACCCTGCTCATTTAGCTCCTCTTAGAGTGGCCGACAGAAATGACATTCTCTGTACAAACGATTTCACAGCACAAGAAAAAGAGGCTTCATCTGCAATTTTTCATAGAAGTTCTCTGTGAACTATTTTGCTGATAATTAATTGATTTGAAAAGCATCTATGTAAGGTAAAGATGAGCTAGTACTCCTACAATTTTAATTTCTTCTTTTTCCCTGGCAGATATTTCTACTCATCTAGACTTCTTATCAACCACTTTATACCATCTAAACCACATGCTAATCTATTGCCTCTTCCCTCAAGCAAGAGCCTGCCTTTCTTCTTCTTTTAATCATACCTTCCTCATCCACAAGCCCATCATATCCAATTCTCATCACATCCATTCAATTCATTACGTAGCTCAGAGTGGCCTTCTCTTCTGCATAATGGAAGTGGAATATTTCTTAAAATTCCAGTAATCCTACTTAAATAATCCACGAGATTTAAATCATAACCCTGCATTTATCTTGAGTTTCATTTGTAATTTTGGAACCCTAATGACTTCGTTTTTGCTAATCTCTGAATAAATAATAGATTCATTTTCAATTGGTAGTATTTTTATTTAGTAGCAGCTGTTGTTTTAATATACAAGAAGTGTAACTCTGAATTAATAGCAAAAGTAACATTACTTTATTTTGGGGTCTTATTTCATAGAAATCTCTCCAAAAATCCACTGGGGAACCCAGGCATCATTCATAATCCTGTTCTTTATGAGGGAGCAAAAAGTCACTCTATTTTAACAATAAATTAGTTGTACTTCTGTGATAAAATAGATTAAAAGCAATCAGGCAGAAATGAAGGTCAAAATTCAAGGTGCATAGGTGTAGAATATCCATAAATCCATAAAAATGATATTTTTGATCTTTTCAAAATGGAGATGATGGGGGGAGAAGCTGAGTCACAGAAAGATGAGACAGTAGCCCACAGGTGCCTCACAGAGCAATAGGACAGCAGAGCATCAAATGCAAAATTAGGCAATATCTTGGGCTCCACTGAGTAGCTCCTCCATTCATCTTTGCACTACTGAGTGGAGCTCTGAAAGAGCTAAAGAATATGTAAATGAAATATCTGGTCAAAGCCATCCTGGATTTAATTCCACTGTTTTTACCTTGTCAAAATTACTCTACATTTCAGATTTCTCTGATCTATGCACTGCTGCTGAATCCATTTGATCCTGGAATACATCTTTTGTCAAAGAACAAAGTCAGCTTTAGTCCTGTACCCTAGTGGGATGGTTGTTTTGCTCTAGGACAATAACATGTATATAATTATTAGAAAAATCAGAGGACTCTCTCATGGAAAAGTCAGGTGTGTGTCAGCTGAAAACTGAAGCTTGATTCCTGTGACAGGAACCGTCTTACAGTTACCTGTGATCAGCAGCTGAATAATTTGTGATCAGCTGCATTACTGAAGATGCTTTATGAATACTAAAGCTAGATAAAATTAGTTTTTCAGAATCCTATTGATTACCATTTTTAGGTAAAGGACTAGAGTGTATCAACAATGAAGA
This sequence comes from Mohoua ochrocephala, assembly GCA_013398855.1. Classification (NCBI taxonomy): domain Eukaryota; kingdom Metazoa; phylum Chordata; class Aves; order Passeriformes; family Acanthizidae; genus Mohoua; species Mohoua ochrocephala. The sequence goes on along the minus strand of VZTA01017784.1, from coordinate 14,136 downwards.
AATGTGGGATGTCAAGGTAATGTTAATAGGACTAAACCAAAACATTTTTCAGATAAAATGAAGTTTCACAAGATCGATCACATCCACAAGAAAAAGGAAGGTAAAAACATTTTTTCAGAGCAGAGACGTTCAGCTCCACTCTGTGATTTTCTCAGTTGGAACCTCCCATTTCAGGCACTTGCTCCACAGAGGGATAAGTTAAGGAGAATGCACAGAATGTGCTGCAAAGTTAATTGCTTAGGAAAGCTTTGGTTTATTTACAAGTTGCAAGATAGAATAGCAAGAGAAGAGGTCACAGCTCAGGCAACTCTTGAAGGGTACTCAAGAAATTACTTTCCACGTCATTTGTCTCTCACTGATGGGGCTGAAAGAATGGTCTCATTTACTGCCCATATGGGATAAGAACTTGAACAAATGTTCAGCTTATTACCATTGCTTTACACGCAGTTTTAGAAGCAGTTAGGAAAACTTCTCAGTCTCCAGATCAGTGTGTAACTTCGTCAAGGGCCAGGTTGTCCCGAGAGCTGAAGTGCCACACAAAGTGCGTGTAGCTGAAATAGATCCAAGAGGATTTGTTTTCCCCATACAGCCTTGCTTTCAAGTCCCCATGCTCACTTGAGTAGAGGCAGTACATTTCAGAATAGTTCAAAACTTTTGAACTCCAAAACCTAAAATAAAAAGCTGGTGCCTTCCTGATGTGGTCATTTATGTGAGTTCATACTAAAATGTGTGAACATTAACCCTTTCTCTACTCTCTTTCACTACATTCTCCACTTGCTTTGTTTAAACTGTCCAAAAAAAAAAAAAAAAGTAGCTGAAAACTCCTTTCATGGACTATTGACAAGAGCATGTAGTGACAGGACAAGGAGGAATTGCTCCAAACTGAAAGAGAGTAAGTTTAGATTGGATATTAGGAAGAAAACCTTTGCTGAGAGGTTGGTGAGGCACTGGAACAGGTTTCCCAGAGAAGCTGTGGCTGCTCCATCCCTGGAATTATTCCCAACCTCTGGCACGGGGGTTGTAGCAACCAGCTAATATTCATAGCTCAAACACCTGCTTGCTTAGGGAATGTCTTTCAAAACCATGGGAGGTATGCAGTCAGAAAAACCAGCTCAGGAGGGTTGTGCTGCTACAGGGAAGGTGAGCTGTCTGCATACTAGGGAAGTACTGAGCCTTTACATTCTCCCTGGTGGATTCCTGTTACCCCAACTGAACCTTAATGGGATAATCTGCCTGTAAAGCCAAATGGGGGAAGGTTGAAGAATTCCTTGAAACAGAGTTCTCCCACAGCCGCTGGGGGTCTCTGCTATGACCACAGCAGGTCATTGCTCGCTGTGCTGCCAAAGGCTCTTCTAGGGCAAAGGGACAAATCCACGCCTTGACTGTGTGCTCCAGTTGCCCTTCTGTGCTGTGTGTTGTCCCACTGCAGCTTTTAAGGTCCACAGAGTGAACTGACTCACAGACCTCTGTGAAAAATTACTGACTTAGCAGGACAGGTTACTTTTGATTCAGTGTTCAGGTCAGTTCACCAGCTGCATTTATGTGATGGACACTCAGTGCACTTGTCTGGGTGCACAACCAGGGAAGGGAGAGGAAAACGAGGCAAAACTCCTCAAAATAGAGGCTTCTTAAATGATTTCACAGCTGAAGACAAGTTATTGTGAAACAACAGTTAAGCCATGATTAACAAAAAATACCTGAGGGCTTTGAATCAAAATCATAAAATTATTTAGACTGGAAAAGAACTCTAAGATCATCGAGTCAAGCCATTAACCCAGCACTGCCAAGACCACCACTAAACCATGGCCCTCAGTGCCACATCTACACATCTGAATACATCCATGGCTGGTGACTCCACAAATTCCCTGGGCAGTCTGTTCAAATGCTTGACAGCCCTCTCAATGAAGGAACTTTTTGTTAATATCCAGTCTAAACCTTCCCTGGTGCAACTTGAGGCTGTTTCCTCTTGTGCTGGTTCCAGGAGCCTCCTGTCACCAGTTGTAGAGAGTGATGATGTCTTCCCTGAGCTTCATTTTCTCCAGCTAAACACTCTCAGCTTCCACAGCTGCTCCTCACCAGATTTGTGCTCCAGGCCCTTCACCACATACCTTTACCTACTAATTATAGCAGACCAAATGCCAGTTGTCTTCAAGCTAATATTAAGCCAGCTGAAAGCTCCAGGTTTTGTGCGATCAGGAGGACTTCACCTAATGCCTCATGTGGCCCAATTTTCCCAGGTGCTAGTGTTCACAAATCATTTTTCTATGGTGGCATAGCTGTGCCTTTATCTTGTGTGCCCTACAGAATATGAGGCAAGAGCCATGCCTAGTGAACGAGCATATTTATATCTACCAATGAAACTTTGCACCATGCTAATTTGAATTTGTAAATTTGTGGCTCTTGCAAAGGGTTTTTCTAATATACAAGTCACTGTTCTGAAAACTTCTGGGATGAACTAGGTATCAGACTTAAAGTCAGATGTCCCCCAAAAAGAGAGTTAAAATTGGAGGAATGTAAATTTAAAGAATAAACTTTAACTCGTCAAAAGATTTATGACAGGATTCCATATGAAGTATTTTTGCTTAAACTCCTTGAAAGTGTTTCTTGGTATAAAACAGGGAAGTTATTGGATCCAGGAAAAAATTTGCGTATTAACTACACAATCTTTTGTCTGGCAAGTCCTTAAATGTAGGTGTTCAAGTGTACATTGCCTTTCCAATTCTTTTCACACTTTTCAGTAAACAGGCAGAACTGAAATGAGGGTAGCAGGTATTTCTCTAAATTACTCCACTTTCACAAATGGATTCATATTGATTTTGTGAATACATCTTCCAAACAAATAATCTGTTTCTGCCAGCTAGATGTGCCAGGCTCTACTTCAACTTAATTACCACACAAACTTGCAGGAGATTGAAATAAAACCTTGCTAGCTGAAAATGAAGAAAAGATATTTTATCACATCTTGGTACCCTGATTTCTTCAAGCAGGTTGTAGAATAACTGCCTGATTTATACTTTTTCCACCTCTCCCCATGAAGTCACCCCCACCCCAGTCAAAATGTGAATACTGTGGTCCCTGCTACCCAGCTTTTACAGCAGTGCTCAATTGGCTGTGAGGGCTGCAGCTATTGCTGCTTCCTAATAGATTTATGTGTTATCTATGCAAATCCCTTGTGCTATGAGCACAAATCATGCTTCTCACGAGCTTAGAAATCCCTTAAGATAATGCTGCCTAAATTATAGCCTTGCTGAAAATACCTTTTAGTTTTTGAACAGCTGTGTGTTTGAGCTCACTGCTAGCTTAAGGCAATTGGATCATCTGGCTAAACTTTATTTCAAGGTTTGCTTTGGCAGTAGCCCGGCTGTTAAATATTGATGAATCTGTATTTGAAAGAAAAACTGTGCAGAGGTCTCAGCAGAGAGGGCAGGCAAGGAATATCATTTGGAACTGCAGAGCCATACATCTGTGTTGGACAGAGCCCGTGTTGTTGCTCTGCTTGCTGTGTGTTATATGGCAGGGAGTGTTTGGGAACAGGGAGAACTCTGCCTCTTGCCCCCAGCCCCTTCCTTGTGCGCTGGCTGAGATGATTCCTCTCAGCAGGAGCTGATTGTTCCTTCCCTGGCAGGAGTCAGCGACGATTCGGGGAGAGAAGCTGCCACAGCGCAGAGCGAGGCAGGGAAAGAAACCAAAAGGGAAGTACAGAAAAGGAGGGAGTACAAAGACTGCAGAATCCCTGAGAACATGAATAAATATTTTGTGTATTTCTGCAGTGATTGCTATAAGGAAGTGGCCAAAGCTCTAGCTCAGAGTCCTGTTCCCATCACTGTGTTTTAGGAACACAGGACTTCCAACATTCATCTCATTCCAGGTCTCACACAACACAGTTCCGAGCACCAGATTCCCAGAAGTTTCCTGCAACAAGTTAATATAGAATGATCTTTTCACATAGCATCATCTCATATCCGGGTCAGTAGTGAGGTTAAAATACATATAAATGAAAATCAGTCTTTTCAGAGAGGAAGTGATAGTATCAAAGGGAAGGTCCCATCTAAAGCCAGAAAATTGCTTTTAAAAATTAATTTAAGGAGCTTAAGAAACAAAGATGTATGCTGCAGTTCCCAAAATAAAAAAAATAAACAACCTGCAGTATATTGTCCTAGAGGAAAATAGGCGCAAAAATATCTTCTTTTTCCCCTGAAACTCAGATAACAACACCTGGAAAATATCTCATCATTGGCAGCTGGCAGTGCTATGCCTGTTAGTTTCAAATGACCACTTTTAGTTGCTTTACAGATGCTAAGTAAATGGAAGAAAGCAGGTGGGGTTTAGTGGAAAACTGAAGAGGCCTGACTTCTTAGAGCTTTCTTTTAATTTAAATCTCGCACAGACAGAGTGAGTTGTAGCTCTACTACACCCAGAATGCAGGATCCCAGAAGATGAGGATATGTTATCCTAAAAGTTATTCAGCTGAATCTAGAAATTTTAATGAGATATCAGGGCCACATTGTGAACACATCTATCTAAAAGTCATTGCTGCCTCAAACAAGAGGTTTATTGATCGATCACTACAGAACTGGAAACTCAGAGACTGTGGGGTTTTAAGTCCAGAGCACTACTGGCAACTGTTTCAGGTACCAAAACAAATTTTTGCACCATATTAAAAATTTAAATAAAAAGAAGATGCTGTTTAATACAATTTTATGGATTTGAAAATATTTGTTTGAACATCTGTTATCAAATTAGAATCTGAAAACATTCTCACAGCATTTTGCTTTCACTAAAATTTTGGGGGTTTAATACAGGAATAATGCAGTCAAAGTAAAACAAACAAAATCGCTGAAAGGACGAGATTCAGGGATGCACTTTGCATCATGGGATCTCCTACATAAGAGTAAAACATTAGCTTTTGTATTTGTAGCATTTAAAACCATTTTGCAACATTGTTAGTGAGTATACCTAGCGCAGCATCGTGGTGAATGAGCATTGAAATTCTCCAGCAGAAAACAAATAGAGTCAAATTCCAACATATGTAAAACTGATGCAAATCAATTTCCTGTCTGGGCTGAAAATCAAAGCTGGTTTTGATCCAAGTACTGTGCATAAATCAGGTATTCATCGTATGTAAATTGGTACAGTTTCACTCCTTCCCTTTCAGTCATGCTATTCCAAAGGATGATTTTTCTCCTGTATACATATGTACCCCACAAGCTGATCAGTTTAGAGCTCAGCCAACTGTGTATTCAAATCATTCATGCCTTTACAAAAAGCAGTGAGTCACATAGGTGACTGAAGTAGAGTTCTTGTGGCTGCAATGACATTGACGACGTTCAGAGTTTCACTCTCCCCTCAGGTGTTTCCATCCAATCATAGCCCTCTAAAAAAAATAGGAATTGAGCCTCTAGAAAGAAAAAATCCCCTGAGGAAGGAACTTTTAAAATATGTTTCAAATAAACCCATGATACTGACAGTTATGATGAGGAAGAAAAAGAATTCAGATTATAGAGGGACCAAGACATATTTAGAAAGCTTCATCAGGTGTGGGAGCATTGCTATGAAGCCATTTTTAGTTTCAGTGTGCTGAAAATGAAAGGAGATAATCTTTGTTCAGTGACTGGTATGTTTGTGGATGGCTTTGTCTTTGAAGAACTTGTTTCTTAAAATTGCATATGGGTTCAAGAAGAAAATGGGCAAAACACAGAAAAAATCCATTAAAAACACATAGAAACTACAAAAAGTACATAGAAATACTGGGCTTTCCTGAGTTAGTTTAGTTCAGATTTCAGATTCCAGCTTCCATTTCAGCTGGTGCCAAAGTTTGGGTCTTACTATGGTTAACAAACATGGAAATGCTGGAATTGATACAAGCCAGGCAATTCACTTCAAACAAATGAATATTAGATCCAGAATATGATAGACCATGTTTTGGCTAAGATTTTGGCTAAGATTTCCCATGTTTTGAAAAGATAAGAGATCATTCTGTATGCAGTGTGGTGGGCTGGTGATTCATGGAAACTGAGGAAAAACAGAAGTGTATTTATGGTTTTCATGTAATGAAGACACTGTGTTTGTATTATGGAAGAGCTTGACACAACCTTCAGCATGAAGCATGACCTCCCCTAGTGACATGGACCATGGTCATGTCACCAAGTGGACATTGTTATCTAAATTGCTATAAGTCAATTTGTTCACTAATTTGGGACAATCATGTCTGAAGGCTCCTGTAATTTATCAACAGGGGGGATTTTTCACTACTGTTTGAATAGATCACATTTGTCTTCTCTGCAAGCCCACAAAGCCCTGACTCCTTGCACAGGCTAGAAATAAAGTTGTAGTTACGTTCCACAAGAATGATGCCCACCAGAGTCATGCTGAGGGTGAGACATCATTGAACTGAAATGTGTTTAAGGCTATTGGACCTGCTCTGCATCCTATTTTATATGAGGTAATCCTGCAGGTACGGTGGAATCCTTAGTGAGTGACTTCTCAGAAACTATTGGACTGGCCAAAGCTTCATATGCTGCCAGTGATTTCCAGTCCTGAAGGAAGACATTGATAAGTGGTTGGAAAATATTGCCTGCAGGAGAAGTTAAGACACTTGAGGATATATTGCCTCCTGGAAGACACTCACCTGTGCCAGTGACTTGGGCTTCCCAAGTCAGAAAGGAATTGAATGCAGGGAAAGTAGATTCTAAGGAACTACATTCTCCTTAATAGCTCCCCTGAGCCCACCAGGGAAAGCACAGGACTTGCTGCACCTCTCAGAGGCAGGAAGAAGGAATGAAATACCTGCCCATGTGCACCTCTGCAGGATGTTGCTTCCCCTCACCTGCAAATTCAGGCCAGCTGAGCAATGTCAATCTGTATCCTACTGGAGAATTCACATCTCCATTTCTCTGGGAATTGCCTGGCATGCCTCTGTTAGTGAAGAGCCCCGAGTGCAGCTGATGCCCCTTTTTTACAGCATTAAGACAACACCCCCTAATTGCAGCTCATTTTGCCCAGACTGTACACTCTTTGTGCAGTCTCTTTAAGAAGCTGTTTCTTCTGGAAGACCATTTCAGGGATTTAGTGGTCAGTTCCATTTGATTTCTCCCTTGAGTTCCAATGACAAGAAAAAGCAAGTGAGGACCAGATATAGACTAGGTTAGAAACGCAGGAATTCCAGGAAAAGAGGAGCAGGATTTGCCCATTGTTGAAAGTGAGGCGTGGAAGCAAGTTAACTCTTTTGTGTGTATTTTAATACTTCGTGCTTCATCTAAAAGGAAAACCACTTGAAAACGTGACCTAAAAATTCTAGCGGCAGCTTCATCAGAGATAAGCATCACTTGTTAAGCTGATAATGTTCTTCTTCCCCCCAGGAGCTTTGTGATCACAGACTCCTGAGAACAAAGCAGCACCATCCTTAGTGCATTATTCACCTGGAACCTCGCCAGGCATGGCAGACGAAGAGGTTTATCACATCCCCTGTGCTTTCAATTGACGTGTTGCTTGTTGATATAGGGGATGGTGTTTCTGAAGAAAGACAGTGTGGGCCCCATACAGAAATTCTAATTACAGACCAGTCCATTCAAGCCAGTGAGAGGTATGGTATTGATCAGAGATGGGCAAGTCTCTTCACCTGTTCTGAATATGACAGAACAGGGTAATGAGTGTGTTGGAAAGATGACCACTTTCTTCTCACAGTGCATTACCTTAACATATCTTTGGCCTATTCCCAGATTTCCTTTCAAAACCAGTTTCCCCTCAGGAGTGGAGAAGTCCCACGCTAATTGTAGTCTCACTTCTAGTGAGCTGGATGTTAGCAGAAGCTCTGTTTTATTATTACCCCCTCTTATGCCAGGAAAATATGCAGCAAAGTGTGGTATGGTGATGAGGTGTTCACATGGCAGCAGGTGTATCAGTTGCCCCAGCTGTTGTGCTTTCATCTCTTCCATCAGCTGGAATCCCTTCAGACTTTTACAGCTACCCTGATACGAGTTCAGTGCAAAAGCTCTGTCTCTATAAAAGGTCTAATTCCTATCCAGTGCTTGATGGTGGTTTTTTTCAGAGGCTTTACACATGTTTCTCACTTTTCTGGAAGGTGTAGGGGAAAGCAGGAGGGCAATACAGCAGCACATCCTTGCCAGTGTCTTACTGAGCACATGTTCCAATTACAGGAGGAAAGGGAGGTAAAACAGTGCCTGGTGTGATGCACTGAGCAGGCTGCAAGAGCTCCTCAGCAAGCTGTGCTGAGTGTAGGGTGAGAGCTCTGGAGCAGCCCTGGCAGTGCCCTGGATACTTTAAAGCCCTGGGGACTTTTTGGAGTGACAGCTAAACCTCAGCAGTGCACAAGTACCTGGGACCTCTGCTGAGGGCACCCGGGTGTTCCTCACCTGTCATTGCAGGTATTGCACGACTGGAGGTAAATTTGGCATGTGACCAGTGATCAGGTTTGTGCCACCTGTTCTGAGACCCCATGCACAGCTACACACCCCATCAGGCCATGTGGGCACAGGTTTTGGTCCGAGGACAAGCTGGTGAGTGAGGATTGGCCGTTGCCACAAGGAGCAGGGCACGCTGTGGCAGACCCCAGCCTGTCCTGGTGCAGTGGTCATCCTGTGCACTGGAGCTTGGATCGCATCATGCTGCTGCTGCCTTGTGCTTCTGCAGGCCATTGACTCGATGGTTTTATTTCCCCTTCCTGAGAAAGCTGCTTACTAACATTTTGCCATATATTGGATGTATATTCTGAAGATAGAACTGGTTTCATTCATAGATTTTATTTTTTGTTAATCATATTAAAAGCTACCAATGCGAAGTCATTTTGCCTTCTTTTCTGGGAAAAAAAAAGGCTTTGAAACCTTTGGGGTTTTTTTAGAAAACTCAGGAAACATCCTTTCTTTCCAAAATTACATTTTATAAAATCAAGACCACGAGCTAAAGATAAGATTTCTGTTTACCATTCAAATAAATTGATCTCCCTATCCACATAAAATGTGCTTTGTTGTTTCAACATAATTATATAGTTCAGCTTTTTATATTTAATTGAGGGGTTTCTGGCACATGTCAGACTGTAGAATGCAGAGAGAGAGAAAGCTATTAGCTCAGCCAGTCTAGATTTTCACTGTCTGAATTACTTTAAGAAGTAGTCACAGAGCAGAGAAAAGAAAAATATGCTGGGACCATTGTTGGATGATCTGTTGAAGGAACAAGGGGAATACAGAACTTCCATTTTACTGCGGTCTAATTGACATCTCTGGGCAATATTCAAAAAATCTGATTTCTGTTTCTGCAAAAACATCCCCCCACCAGAGTGATGATGGCCAGAACCCAGTTGCCTGCCACCTCCTAGGAGCTGTTTGTACCATGGAGTTGCAGTTATGATTAGTTTTGATTTTTTTCCTGTTTCCAGAAAATGTGTTAACAGATTTTGGACTGTGCAACAGAAAAAGTCAACTGGCAAAACAGACAGCAGACCAATAAAAAGCAACAACTGACAGAGTGACCCCACAGAGCTACTCTTTTGGTATTGTCCAGACTACTCTCCTGAAACCTGTAGGTTTAAATTACCTCTGGCAAAGGAGCAAATATACCAATGACTAAGATATTTTGTAAAAAATAGGCACTGTAAGTGCTGTCACCAGCTGCAGATGTATTTATGACCCAGGAGCTCCAAGTCACGTGCCCCTCAAATGGAATTGGAGTTCAAATCCTCCTCCTTCCAAGCATTATTGTTTAATTTAATTAGATGCTTCCTTACTCAGTCATCCTGCTGCTGTGGATTTCAGTCCCAAGTGTCTGAACAAGTGTCTGCCCAGCAGACCCATTTGCCTGCATAAGGTAGCCAGACTCTACTTGAGGACAAGTGAGGAAAAGTTGGACTCTCTCAGGCCAGAATTCCCCAGCGCTCTTAAATTCTGGTGAAACACCAAGGAAAGGGAATAAAGAAATTCAAGAAGTGCCCATGTGTCAGTGCTCAAGCACAGAGAAAGGACTGGCTCCTTGCTGGGGTTCCTGGTAACTCTGACAGACAGACTGGACACAAAATGAAAGGTTGAAAGCCCAAACTCTCTGGAGATGTAGGGACTAAAGCTGTGATTTGGAGCAGCACGTCAGGACCAAGAAGTTGAGGGAGCTCTGAGATGTTCTGATGTGTCTCCAGGCTGAGGCACAGCAAGTGAACTGACACATTTCTGCGTGGTCAGGAGCTTGCTGCCACTCTGCCTGGGTAACTCCAAGTCTTTGTGGAGAGGAGTTGGGACAGAATTCCCCTTGATTTCTGAGTTCAATGTCAGCTACTGAGTTTACTGGAGAACATCTTTTAAGGCTTTACTTGGGCTGTAGATAAAGGAAAAAGGTGCATGGGAAAAAAACCAAAAGCAAGATTCCTTGCCGAAGTAAAACTTCTCTGATGGGTATATACAGGAAAATTTTAAAAAGGGGTTGTACCGCATGTTAGAGAGACACAAATCTCCTTTCTGAGCTACAGTTACAGTATAACCAGAGAAATCCACCATCCTCTGGCAAACCAGAAGAAAGCAGTTACCAAGAAATCTTCGTCTGTGCAGGGGTGGGAATGTTCCAACAGGCAAAGCAGTGTGTCCTTTGGGATTTACATCCAGCTTGTATCACTTCCTTGTTCTCTCTGAGCCTGAGCAAGCTAATCCTCCATCAAATCCCTGTCAGCTAGACACCACAGTTTCAATTTTGTGCACCTGCTTTAGTCCAAGAAAGACTGGGATTATGTTCTGGCTTGTAGCAGAGTCTCAGTACCCAGTGTCTGGGGTTGTGGTTTTGCCACATTCACTTTGCTGCCTGGACCATCTACTCACAATTGCAAACTTGACTTTTAACATAATTAGTGGCAGAGCTCTGCTTTTTAATGTCAAAAGATTTCTTGGCTGCTTTTCCCAACCTGCTTCTCCCACTGCTTGGAGCCCTCACTGAGCCTGAAAGCCCATTACTGGCTGTCATCAGTGAAATAAGAGATAGAAAAAAAATGCTGATGCATCATTTACTGCAACTGGAAACCACTTAATTAATATACTAGTTTTATGTGTTTGGTAATTAAAATTTAATTAATTTGTTTTCCCTCTAAGTGTACAGAAGGGGTAACTACTCCTCTAACAAGTGCTTTATTTATTGTTTTAAAGGCATTTGGATATCGTCTTACGAGAACTAAAACATTCTCTTCATATGCTTCCCTTTTTTCCTTCCAGCTAACTCATGAACTAAGAACTGAATCAGTAGAAATTATGCTCAGAGCTGATGGCTCATCTATTTCCTTTCTTTGGCTGCCTTTACAAGTAGGCAAAGAAGGTGCTGACTTGGCAGGCTGGAGCCAAGACTTTTTAAGACCAACTAGTGATTTGGAGTTCTTATGTTTTATATGCCTGGCTTGAAGCACTGTAGAGGCAATTGATTTTCAGAGGAATAGCACTCAGCACTTTGTAGAAACCCAGGCCCTCTCTAGCACTTTCAGAGTTATTGAATACTTCTGAAAATCTAGGCCCAGGTCTTTGAGTTCAGGATCTGGCAGTGAAAATCCGGGTGCAGCTCTGCTCCAATGGTTCTAAGGGCTCGGGCTGCCAGAGCCCTTTGGAGGAGAGGGGTTCTCTTCGGATATCTCTTTCCGCCTTCTCATGCTCCTTTTATTTCCTGCTCTGTTTAGGACATGGGAGGAATTGGCACAGCTTTTAGATGAAAATAAAATGCATGATATATGCTCCTTTGGACTCCTGGAAGTACTTTGAAGTTCAGCTTGAGATCACAGGTGTTTGAGTGGAAAGCAGAATGACAGAGTATTTTGAATTTCTTATTTCAGAGAGAATTATAGGTGGATTTATAGAAGAGGGGGAATTCTGTTTTCTAGCCAGTGACTGCTTCAAGTCAGACAACAGGAAGAACTGAAAGCAAGACCACAAAACCAAAAGAGTTTTAGATGTAGGCACTCTTGGGATGCAGCAATCCATCAAGGAGTAGAGGCAGAGAAAAGTGTGTGCTTTCTGCCTCACTTCCTGGATCATCAGGAATCACACTGGTTGAGTTCTCTGGCTTCCAGCAAGATGGGGCTACAAATGGTTTTGGGCCACAGTGCAGGAATAGCCAGAGAGGAATAAAGTTTATAAAAATAAACCTGTCTGCATTCCAACAGTTTGTACCTACAAAGAAGGGATGATTTTTTTTGCCCAAATACATAACAGACAAAGAGATCCTTTCACCAGACGAAACTGTCTCCATTTTTATCAGTAGGGACTGTTCCGTAGCCACTAAGCAGGGCTTAGGTTGGCCTGTTTTGAGTAGAACAGGCTGAGACTGAACGATATAAATGGAGAGAAATAACAAAAATCTTGGGCAGGGGGGTTTCTGTGGGCTAAGAAGCAGTTGACCTTAAATCAGCAAATTAAGCTGTCAGTCTAAGATTGACAGCTGTGCTGTGCTATCCAAAGCGAATCATGGGATCCAGAGACTCTTCAGAGTGGGTTCACTCAGCACCTCAAAACAATCCAAATGTCAATTTTATAGCTCTCCTAAGCAAACTTGTGGTGCGAAATAGGAGAGAAGACGGGGAGGATAAATTAGAGCAGTACATTAATGATAGATCTATAAACATGCACCAATCAGATCTGGAAGAAAGGTTATAGAAGATGTGAGAAACGAAGCCCACTCCTCTTTTTAGGGTTTTATAAATTTAATAAGGGGCAATAGGAGACAAAGGTCTCTTAAAGTGAAACCCCCAGCACTGGGGGTGTGGCTCATAGCCAGAGACACACGCACTTACTCAAATTTCCTGTTTATGTGCTTTAACATCATGCATACTAATAAACCACAGTGCATATGCACAGTTTTTTTCTGAGGACTAATTTACATTTCCTTGGAAGGAATTAACACAGTTCTTCCCCTGATCTGCCTTTTTAGAGCATGCCTAATGTGATCGTGGGGGTCTTCAAGGGTCTTCTTTGATGAAGGCTCAAGGTCTTCCTCGCATCTGAACTTTTCAACTTCGTCTTCGGAGCATGCCCAGTTATGGTGTTCTTAGGTCCTTCTGGATCCAACCGGTCTAAATTCTTTATTTTGTGGCTAATTGGCTTTACGTTTGCCAACTTGTCATTAGCACATCCTGCTGCTTCCCCATGTAGCTATACTTGTCTATTTTTGAGATTATTCACCTGGTGAGTTTCTGATAATTTAAGCATTAAGGGGTTAGTTAACCATATACCAGCATTATGCTATACCATATACTATACATTGTATGGAAAGTTATGATTCCAGTTATATTGGCATCTTATAACTCAAGCTATAGAAGCATTTTGCAACCTCAACCCCGGTTATAACATTAACTAGTTAATATCTGCATGGCAAAGTTATTCTTAACATATTTGCACACAATATTTCCTGACATAGTCTGATACATAATATTTCTTACATTTTATTGCCCACGAAAGCCAATGCCATAGTAGCTGTTTATCACAGAGGAAATGAGTAAGTATTGGGATTTCTCTAAATTTTAAGGGCAAAAAACTACTCTGATTTGCTATTCTCACTGAACTACTTTCCGTTTTAGCTGTAGCTATTTCACCCACATGTGCAAATTTGGACAGAATTTAAAAGGAAAAAAAAAATTCACATGCAAGACATTGTGTAGCAATTGGTGTGACAATTAACTCCACTTTAAACATTCTTCCAAAGAACCACTTCAGAGAGACTTAATCATAATACAAGGACCAGGACAAGGAATATCTAAACATCCAAAAAGTTTACTTGAAGTTATTACAGAGAGTAGCTTTCCTTCCTTCTCTCTTCTCCACTGCCATCATAAGAACCAGCCTTCAGTATTTTAATATTAGATATTTCCCCCCATGCATAAACTCTTTTCATTACAATATAAATCTGAATAATATTTATTCCACTAATATGAAATAATCTCCTTAAAAATGCAGCATTGTGAAACTTTAAGTAGATAGAGAAAGCTTAAGTGTTTTCTTAGGAATTCTTCTGCTAATCCTCTATCATACCGACTGAAATAATGTAAGAGAGCAGAATAGAAGAAAAAAACCAGCAAATCCTGTAAAACCCAGTTACTTTTTAACTGTACTGAGCTTTTGCTAATTTATTACCAGAGGAGCTTTGCTTTTGGACACAAATAAAATTAGTATA
>VZTA01017777.1:27973-51168 GCA_013398855.1 Mohoua ochrocephala | reverse complement strand
TTAAAGAAATTTCAACAAATATGAAAGGAATATGAATTAAGGTAGAAGAATTCTGTGCTGTAGGCTTTATCCCACATGTATAGAGAATTATTAATTCAGTATCTACAAACTGATAATAATTCTGAATCTCAGACTATTATCCTTATTTATGTGGAGAAATAAAACCTCAAACTCTCTTCCCAGCCTCTTTGTTGCAACAAGTAATCTGGGCAGAGCAAGGGCAGAGTCAAACCTTGCTTAGTCTCTGCATCTGTAAGGAAACTGGACAAAAGGAAAACTGGAACTGTGATTCTTCCTCTCTCCTTCCCTCCAAGTCCCATGTGGTGTTCAGTGTTGCTGAGACAGCATTTGGCATTGTTCAGAGTTAGTAACAAATTGCTAACCTCTGGGAGTAATGAGAGAATAGGGAGGAACTCATGCTTTTGTGAGAGAATAATATCTTTTCTTGATGCTTCCTGAGGCAATATAGCTATATGCTTCTTTTTAAATAGGACTACAGAGAAAGAGACAAGCTACCTCTGAAGAAATAAGTTTTGTTCAGGCTTTTGCATTCTTTTTTTCTTGGAAGAAAATAAAATTTTTAAAGCCTTCCTTAATATTTGAATAGAATTGTGCAATGCACTGATGAGAGTGCTGTAAACTTCTGAATCAATTAGACTGGCATGGATGGTAATAACATTGTCACTAACATTACTATGGTACCAAACCCTTACATGATGACAACCTGCAAGGATAATGTTGATTATTAAGTAGATTAATCAGACTTTGCTTATGATTTGCACATGACTTGCATGAAATTTGGGTATGCATCCCACTTCATAGTTGTGCTCTTTTGGCATCACAGGGGATATGTTTGCTTATGGTTGCCCTGAGCATCTTTTGAGATCATAAGATCTTATTAAATTCACCTGGATGGACTCAGCATAGTAACAAGACTCTAGTTTTCTTCTGTTTTCCCTAGGTAGAGCAAGAAGAAATCTGCAGCCAAGCATATATCAATGTTACCATGTATGGCTCAAAAAGAGCAAGAAATGGCAAAATGTTTGAATAAGCTTTCATTCAACCAGAACAATTCACTCAACTCTAACAGATATCCTTTAAAGTACTGATTAATACAAAAGCCTAGAAGAGATATAATTTTAAGAAGAAAAGTACTATTATTCATGTAGGCAAAGGATTTTTTCCCCTCCTTTAGTGTGCTTCAATTAATTCTAAGAACTCAAACCAAGTACCTTGCATTTGGACTTCTACATTACAACAGTTATTGAACTTTTTTTTCTAATGTATGACAGAGCAATGCTTTTAGTATGCAGTTACAGTAAATTGAGACATGCATTTAGCATTTTAAGCCTCTAGCAAGTCTTTCTTTCTACACAGCAGCTCACCAATTGAATATTAATATAATGCTTGGCAATTCAGAAACACATGGTGAATTTCTTTTGTCTGTAAATGTCTGTTTAACAACTATTTAATATTCAGGCAAAGAGCTTGAATTCTATACCTACACTTACCCTTAGAGTATGAATGACTTATTAGCAAGGTGCAGTGGCATTTGATACCTTTACATCCATTTTTACAGAATGTTGCAAGCTGCTGCTACGAGATTTTCCGCTATTTATAATCAGACTTATATTTCAAAATGGTAAAACAGCCCGTAGCTCATACATTTATATGATGCTCCTTTTGAAACCTAAAACATATTACGGAAAAATAAAATATTTTCAGTTCTTGCTTTGCACTGGAATTACTGATGGGTTTTCAGTATTTCTGCATGCAGTTCTTGCATTTACCTTTCCTTGAATCAAAACTCCTACCTCATAAATATACTAAATTCAGAGATAGATTCTATCAACAATTAAACAGGTCTCGAAAGATGAGCCAGACTCACAAGTCTGTGTTTTTATATTCTTGTCTTTTGCCCATTCTTACCCCTTCTTCTCTCCTGCCCAGTCCTGTCCTTTCTTTTTTTCTCTTCCTTAAAATTCAAAATGAAATTAGGGGATGATATTTTCACTGCTCCAAATTAGAGCAGAGTATTATTTTTGGAACTATGTTTTTTTAAATTTTCTTCTCCTTTATTTAAATAATTACTGTCAATAATTTTTATTAGTTTTGCATTTTAACCAAAGGCAATGACTTTACAGCTTCATGAATGCAGTGAATATAGTCCATGATCACCATCACTAGTAGAGTATCTTCACGTCAGAAGGGATCCTTCTGAAATTGCACATCTTCTTTCTTCTTCCTGCTCTCCTTGGCTTTTATTACATCATTTTTCTTCCTTACCTCATGTGTCTAGCATGTAGCTGAATCACATACTCATCTTTATTAAATGAAATAATAAGAATGAGAAACATCATAGCAGTTCCTTGCTATGGATTATTTCTGTTGTATGACTCATCCTCTACTTTACATTTCTGGTCCATAAAGGTGAAAACCAGAAGTAACAAAATACTTTTCATGCTGTGTTTGTATGCCTTGTTGTACAGTTACTTTCCATCGCCGGATGCGTACAGGCGGTTTGGCGATGAGGTTTAGGAGGGGAGTACCACACCAAATTTGCTGTGCTAGATCTGCTTCAGAGCGAGCCTACCACAAACCATCCTTAAATGGCTAGTCAATCAGATAATGATACCTTTATGTATAGATGTGGAAGAATCAAGACAAATCTAATGGTTCAAGCAATATTTTAACACTGAACATAACTCATTTGTGCCACTTCCAGTTACCTTTAAAATACATGTGTGGGGTTGGCAAAACTATTGGAGAAGTATGGTAAGAGACTTCATTACATTAATTATTTGTCATACTCACTGCTATTTTTTTTCCCATGTAAACTGTATTTCATTGTATGTCTTTTTGGCAATATTTGAGTTTCCTCTTTAGTGCAAAATATTGCAGTGAAGTGAAAAAGATTTACTTTATAAAAAGGGAAAATTGCTACTGTTTTATGTATCATGTTTTATATTTATAGCAAATATTTAAAATTTGAGGACATTTTTAAAAGGAAAGGGTTCATATGTACACATTTCTTTTTATGAAGACCTTTGTTTTATACGTTTGAAAGATATTAGAAACCTGCCTTTCATTTTAAAACTTTCTGACGAATGCTCTTCCTTGAGAGATGCAGTCCATCTCTTTTCTGAAATGCGTATTACATTTTGATAAAGTTTTAAATAAGCTTCTTCTGAAGTTTCCATTTGAATGAATGACATTTGGAGTGTAGAATAAGGAAAAGAAATAAGATAGAAATGAATGTACACTTACAACTTTAGTTACATATTACGATAAAAGAAATGCTTTGAATGTGATTTTAGAATTCTAAAAAACTCCCTCATGACAAAAGTTGAACTGAAATCTACTTTCTTTTTAACCTATTTCAGTTCAAAGTGAAATTCCAAGGGGTAAATTCTTCTTTCTCTCAGGTTACTGTGCAAAGACGAGCCTATTTTTCTCTCAGAAATAACCATGACAGAAGCAACCTTAAAATAATTCAAAAAGTAGCAGACAGGAGCTACCTGGTACCCTGTAAGTGAACTGGATAATTTATCATTTCTAATAGTGATGTCCAACTCATGAAAAATAGACAGTCTAAGGAAACTTTCCACATCTGCTTCTTCAAGTAGCTAAAAAGTATTATAGGGAAACCAATGCTTGTGTGAGAATATACTGGAACAGTCTTATTCTGATGCCCATATTTGGCAAGATTTTTAATATCATTATCAATGCAGAAAACTGCAACATCAAGTATTTGGTTGTGGAAACATAATTTCATAACAAATAGTCCATTTATTTTATTGAACAGAAATTTATTCAGTAGCCTGAGCAGCTAATACAATGTAGCAAGGAAATACCTTATTGTAAATTGTCAGTTTAATCTAGCAAAAGAGCCGAAGGTTAAAATTGGAAAAATGAAAAATAAAAGAGTCTTACTTTCTAGAGAGTAAGTTTCAAGGACAAGACCTAAGCATGCTTTGTTTCAAACATTCTGTCTGTTACAATAGTAAAAATGTGATCAGAGGAGAGGATCCCATGGAAGTGGAGAAATGCTCTTTTGAACCAGCTTCCCGCTCTACCTTGAGACTTGTGCTCAGTTGTGTCCCCCTACCCCAACTCACTTGCTGGAGGAGGGCTGAAAGGGCTGATTGTGCATATGTGAGCAAAAAGCACAAAATAATCTAGCTGACATAAGAGGTGTGCGCCAGTTTAACTATAAAAAGAAGCAGATTAGGACCCCTTGCTCTCTTTTTCCTCTCTTTCTCTTTCACCCCAGCTCTGGACCATGCTCACAGCAGGATGAATGTGGCATCTAAGGACTGGCGATATTCTTTGTTCTCTCTTTCCTTTTTCTGTCTTTATTTCTCTCCTCCATTGCTTTGACTGTTCAAAACACAGCTGTGGTTTTCTACCCCATACTCTGTACTGAACTTTGTTGTGAGAGTGGGGAGCTTGTAGAAGTGTATTGTGGCTTGTTAGCCAGCACTTTTGAGTATTGGTGTGCTGTGGTTTCTTAGCCAGCACCTTTGGTGGTGTGTTCTGTCTCGTTATCCAGCACCTTTGAGAAGTGGTGTTGTGGGAGTTGAGAACTTATAGAAATGTACTGTACAAAATCTAAGGGCTTGTTTGCCTCCACTTTTTACAAAGTGTATTGAGAATTTAAGAGCTTGTTAGCCAACACCTTTGAAGCTACACAGTGGGCTAGTTGCCAGAGTTAAAGCAGCTGTAAAATAAAAGCACAAGAGTTCCCTGACATGTGGTCAGGTATCTTTGTTCAGCCTGATGAGAATTTACAATGAACATCATGCCCACAGATCATAACAGTAAGTCCTATGTGGAGCATCTGAGGGAGTTGAGTTTGTTTAGTCTGGAGAAAAGGAGTCTCAGGGGTCACCTTATTGGTCTCTGTAGTTCCCTGACAGGAGGCTGTAGCGAGGTGGGGGTTGGTCTCTTTTTCCAAATAACAAGTGATAAGACAAGAGGAAATGGTCTCAAGTTGCGCCAGGGGAGATTTAAACTGGATATTAGGAAGAATTTCTTCATGAAAAGTGTTTTTAAGCATTGGAACAGGCTGCCCAGGGAGGTGGAGGAGTCACCATCCCCAGAGGTCTTCAAAAAATGACTGGATGTGGCACTTAGTGCCATGGTCTAGTTGACAAGGTGGTGATCAGTCAAAGGTTGGACTCAATGATCTTGGAGGTCTTTTCCAACTTAAATGATTCTGTGACTCTGTACTATGCAAAATGAGATTTGACAGAGTTAACTTTTAAGCTAATGGTCTTAATTCCTTGATTTACAGTCAGGTCTCATGCTTTTCTATTCCTAGACCATAGCTGATTCTCAATAAATTGGCAATGCTATTGGTATGCTACAAACCAAAAAAGAGGACTTCAGGAATACTGCGCCCTCTGCATGTGAGCTTCTATAGGATGTTCTCCTGTAGGGAGGTGTCATTAAATCTTCAGCTATTCTTGGGCAGTGGTAGTTTCAGATCAGATTGCTTTTTATCTATTTTTCTCTTCTTTCTCTTATACATGCAATGTCAAATTGTATTTCACATATGAACCTTGATACATCTCATCATGCTTTTTTTTTCACCTGAAATTGCATTTCTGCAATCTCTGTTAGACCACTGAAAAGCCAAAACTAATCAGAATTTAGCTCCCCTTATTAAAATCTCTCAGACAGAATATAACAATGGCACCACATAACCTTTGAGATCCTACATGTTGATGGGTAGTAGTCAGATAGGTTCCATTTCCTACCATGCTTTTATAAGTTTAGAAGGATGTTATTTGAGAGTGTGTCTCCACAGAAGTTAAAATATAAGGTCACAGTCAAAATACTGCTTCTTAAAAAAATAAGGAAGAGCTACCAAATGTATTACTGGATATTGCATATAATATTAGTGTCTCATCTTTCCTTCTTCAGGTTTTAATTGAGATAAAGTTTACTTTCTGTTCATTGAGCTTAGGCACACTTTCTAGTAAAAAAATGCTGTAAAATCCTTTAGCCTCCAATTTTCATCTGAATCTATCAGAAGAATATAAGCTCCTTGCATCATATGATATCATAAATCAAGAAAACTGCTCATGAATAAACAGTATTTGCCTCTCTAATGGAAAATATTTAGATATTTAATATGTCCACTTCTTTATTGGAAATATTATGTGAAAACCTGAAACTTCTCAGAATTCACTGAAAGCTACAAAGATATTTAAAGAGACATCTAGTTATTATCCCAATACAGGTAGAACTAATCTGCTTGTCAGCAATTCCACTCTAACACATTGTTTTTCCAGAGATCTAGAACATAATGGTAAAATGACGTCTGAGAATTTGGTGTGTGTCTTTCTAAAGGAAAACACTAATGTGCTCGCAGTATGTAAAGAATTTTTTTTTTTTTATTCCTACCTACTCATTAGGAGTTCATACCATTTTAACGGCTTTGGCTGAAATGGGAAAAGAACTGTGCAGAAGGAATCTCACTTTTGCAAGAATGTACTTAGAAGGCAGAGTTGAACAGTACTCAAACTGTCTTTCACAGTTGCCATGGCACAATGACGTATTATTGCCCTACAGTGCATTCGTACAAATCTGAATGATATTCAGTTATTAAACCTTATATAAATTACTGGGGTTTAAAGTATCACAGAGGTATCACCAGTGACACTGACGTCACCGATGGGCCCAGCTGTGCCTGATGCGGGTCCACCTGAGATGACTGGCACCAGCTGTGCCCATCATGGGACAGCCACTAACCTCTCCTCACAGAGGCCACCCTTGCAGTCCCCCCTTCCAGCACCTGGGCAACAGCACCCAATGCACCATGCTTAGAACAGCAGGAATGAGGTAAATACTCTATATGAAATATTACAATATTAGAGAAGGACAAAACTCCTCTTACCAACATGTAGTGTTAGTACAATCTTCATCTGTAAAACCCGTGTTACATTTTCATTACTTCAGTAAAGATCAGATGGCCAGAGACATGCTCTGAAATATCCCTTTATAGCCTTTAAAGGACTTAGTATCTTCTTCTGGAAACTGACGGGGTCATGATTTATACTGTAGGTCTTCAGCACTGCATATGAAAATTGTGTTTGATTCAAGTCATCTGGACAGGACAAAATATCATAAGGAACGCAAAAACCATGAGATACAGTCAAAGACATAATAAAGTTTCTTCACACATGGGAGAAAACGTGTGTTAAACATATGTCATTGTAACCCATCAAACACAGAGCAAAGCCTTCCACGCAGCTCGGCGTTGCAGGACTTGGTAAGCGCTGTGGCTGCAGTTTGCTGGGCACCACAGCAAGCACATGCTGAAGGTTGTTTCCTGCAGCATTGGCAACAGGAGGAGTTGCTCTGCTCCCCCTTGCAGCTGTGGGCAGGCTGGCAGCATTGTGGTAACAGGGATGTGGTAGTTAACATGAGGAACTGAGCAATTTCAAGTGCAGAAAGTTTCATTTGGAGCACACATGGATGATTAACTTCAGGTTTCTCCCCCCAAGAAGAAGACTGCAGAAGATATTCCACTGCAACATATTCCCATGACAAAAAGAGATGGGAAACACTACTTTCAACATCTACAGCAGCCTTACATTTGAAAAAGATTACTGTCTAGTCTGGCACCTAAGGCAAATCTGAACTTCACAGCTGAGATGTGGCTAAAAGGATCCATGATTTGGGTCATATTCTGGACAATAATCAGGAATACTCTGGTAAGTATTTTATTAAGATACAATGAGTACTTTATTGAGATACAAATGCTAAAGTTAATAATGGCAAAGACTCAAGAAGAACATGATTTCTTTTACTGGAAATTGATCTGATCTGATCAAGAGCTGAAAGAAAAACTACAGTTATCTGTTAAAACAGAAAACCTGTAAGAAATGGCAAGAGTGGGCAATATGCAGTGAAAAATTGACAGGCTGGATGGCCCTTCCTGTCTTTAACATCTTTGCTTTCAGTAATCCTTGGCAGTGTTTTTGCTTTGCACCATTGCTGTAAACATAAAACCTGCTCCTCATGCACTGTCTACTACCTATAAAGCATAGACATGCTACCATCAGTACATAAATATAAGCAAGTCCTCAGGTTTTTCCAAAGAATTAGAACTTTGATCTCTGTCCTGAAGCATACACTGAGCTTGATGCTTCTATGATGCGCAAAAGAAATCAGAGACAGTCTGAACAAGGGTAAGGGACTATCTGCACTAAGAAAAGTATTTGGGAAATTAGAATAGTAACTGGAAACAATCCAACTGGTTTAATCCATATCATATTTTTATAGGTTGCTCAATATGGAGCATCTATAAACCTACAAATTTACAGGAAGTTGTTGTTACATCTAATTGGTTACTGGATCAGTTTATTTCAAGAAATGTTTCTTGTGTATTTTTACCTTTTAAAATGACTCTCTGTTAATGAAACAGATATAATTCTGTCAGTCTTGAAATAATTCCCATAGCACACCATTATGATTAGTTTCACTTTCACACCAGTGCTGCCAATTTTTAAAAACAGCCTTTTCATTAATAATACTGCCTAGTATGAGCTGCCAAAAACTATTTAATGTGTGATATGAAAAATCTGGCATTATGTAGGTGCCTAGTGAGAGCCAGTAGTAGAAGATTTTCATATTTCCTCCAATGGATTTGTCTGAAATGAACTCTGTGTATTCTCACAGTGTGTTCTCTGTTAAAATAAAATTGCTGTGTTTCATTATTTAATTTGCACATTTATGAAGTCAGAATAATATAATCAGTATTCTCTTAATCCTATTTTTATGCATGATATTCACATACAAAGAGTCATTTGCTTGATTTCAGTGCCAACACATGAAAATATTTATTTTTTTTATTCCTGTTGAGCCTTAGGCAGTATACCTTTTCAGCTTAAGGAGATTCATATTGTCATTTTCCTAGCATACATGTGCTGCTCCACACCAGCTTACCTTTTTTTGCAGCTGGAAACCTTTCCTCATGACTCTCTTCAGCAGTATGACTTATTTGATTACCCCGGCTCTCTCTTTAAAATTAGATGGTGAGCTTTTCATTTCATGGACCATGTCTTTTTATCTGTTCCATAAAGCTTACATGACATTTATGGGGATCAATGTAAATTAATAATAATAATAAACATTTTATACTCTGCTGATATACATTTAGGTGTTTGAACTGTGAAATACTGTCTTCAGTCAAGGCAGATGTCAATGTACAGGTGTGTCAGGGCACATGGGGTCGGGTGTCCTCAGCACCTGGTCATGGAGGGGCTGCCCCGGGGCAGCAGGGCTGGGTCTGGCAGCCAGGACTGTCCCGTTGTTCCAACTAGAGAGAGGTGGGCTGGGGGGCAGCCAGAGTATCCCCAGCCCTACACCCCCAAGTTCCAGAGCTAATTCACATCTCACATTTAAAACCCAAATTGTATTTGGATGCAAGCCTAATTCTAAAAAAACAGGTAGAACAAGATATTGAAATAATGGAAGTTTAGGTTTAAATTTGAAGTTTTTAATTTGCATGTTCATGTCCTTTGCAGTGAGATAACTACCCTTTTTTATTTGCCTTAATATAAACCAGAATTTTATTCTATCATCATACATACACCTGTGTGTTTGTGCCTTAAGGAATTTTGCCTTTAATTTAAAGCTCAATTTCATCTGCAATACTAAATATTCATCATTTTCTTAGGTAATATATGGACATAAGAAGTCAGGTGTCAGAGTCCGTGATAGTTTGTCCTCAAAAGAATTCCAGAGCTCTCTCTCACAGGAAGAAAATAGGCAGGAAAGGCGAATGCTTTTATTGAGTGTATCAGTATCAATATCAGTAATCTCACGATTTTGTCTGTAATGATATGTCAATAGCTGACTGAGTTTTCAGGCCTTGAAGGATAGTTTAGACTTGTTTTATGAATACAGACTACTTTCAGCAAAGAGACAAAATGTGACGGCTTCTACCACCTAAAGCAAGCACGCCACACTTGTTGGTATGAGAATCGCCATCAAGTCAAACTATTTTATCTTGAGGCTTACTCATTGAATTTTGCCATTTAGTGCTAACAATACTTGAGAAAGCACAAAACTATTTATAAGGTCTCACAAATAATTTCTTTTTCTTTTTATTGCAATATTGCATCTCCAGATTCTCTGATATTAATTGCAAATATGTAATATATATTCCTCCTTGAAAATGTCTGAGAAATAGATCCCACTTGTTCCATTTTAAATCACCGAAGATGAAGAGATAACAAGGATGAGGTTTTGCTGTCTGCAAACAGACATAACAGATGTTTTAACTCTCGGTAGGTAACGTACACTGCCTGACCTCAAGCAGCCTGACCCCAAGGCCCTCAAGGATAATAGGTTTTTGTGATGCCTCCCAAGCTCACGAAGATTTGAATGTCTCAAATGTCACCTGTTACTTCCATTTAGGAAAATCAATCCCACTCTAAATTTTAAATTTGTCACACTATTTTAGATATTTGCAATGCAGATACCAACAGATGAGAAAGTCACTAGGCTACATTTATAGTCAAAGGAAGAATCCTTACATAAGATTTTATATGGTCATTTTAGGACAAGATTTATTTTTCAGTGAGTGCCTATTCTTCCGCCTTGGCTAGAAAATGGTGCTGTGATAATTGCTAAGCTGAGAAGGTGATGCTTTAGATTTCCACAGTGGATCAGAGAAATTCCTCCAAAATGCTATTGCATTGGGTCTCTGCATGTATTAGCTCTATAATAATTCATCCTCGATGTCTTTTTTCCCCATTTTTAAGAGTTGAACACTGCCCGTCTTTCACCGCATTGGTAAATCAACAGCTTTATACTCTCTAAAGCTGTCACTCAGTTGAACCTGTTATACGGTGACTTAAAGTTCACAATTAAAATATGGTAGTTCATATGGAGACATATTTATGTTGAAGAAACATACCTTTGGTGCCAAATAACAATGAACTATTTTAGCCTTTAAGGAAGATACCTTACATAAGACATTCTATAATATATATGACTAATCTCTCTCTCTATTAATAGCTCCTAACTAGAACTGAAATTAAAAGCCTTTTGGCTTGAGCCCAAATGTTTATGTCAGATGAAAAACTTATCTCATTTAGATAGAGGTGACAGAGTTTAGCGTGAGAGAAGAAAATCCAAAACCATTCTTTGTAATTTTACAATATTTTTGTAGTCTGCATTGTGACAACAATAAAAATCTCATCCTAATCCTGCCTAACTGGTATGGATCTGGTATGAGACCAGTATATCTGGCAACATCAGTTATTGATGATTGAAGTGTATGGGGAAATGGTTTTACATAACTGTAGTTACTTAATTTGAACTCACATTTCTACTTACAGGATAGACTGTGATGTATTTTGTCACAATAAAGACATTAATTAAATGTTTAGGCAAGTGTGAAATTTTAATATTTACCAACTCTTTGAATATTTACCAAATAGTTAAAATTCACCAGCTTACTAGAAGATTAATTGAAAAAATAAAACAATCTAAGTGCCATATATTTTTGTCCTTAATTGTGGGTAATTATTCCTAAAATAACCACTTCTAAGAGTTTAAATATTAAAAGTGTACTTCTAGTTCTAAAAAGAAATTTTTTTTTTCCTTTTTAAAAATCTCTTAGAGTGACACCTTTTTATATCAGAGGACTGGACCTGTGGTGTATTCAGAATCATAATTACTGACCGTAGTCATGAAAATAAGTTTTAATTTTATTACTTATTGTAAGCACAGCTTTGCCAATAAAGTAGAAAAGAAAGTTAATTGGAATCAGCTGCATTTTGTTCATCATGTGCATCACCACCTCTACTTACTGAGAGCAATACCATCTCAGAAGTGCTCTCTAAAGCACCATCTACACAAAAGGGGTAACACTGTTATGGATATTAATGCAGAACATGAATTGAGATGTCATTAATAATAAATAAGTAGAAAAGAAGCCAACCTGAATCTCTAGGAGACCAAACTTGCATGTTTTGCTTTAAAAAGTAGCACATTGTTTTTGTGAACCATATTTTTTCTGTAAATCACTGGAAAAATGGAAGCTTTAAATCTCCAACATTGTCCAAGGACACCTGTTTGATTAGACCAGAATCACATACTGTGTTGTCCCTTCAGGCAGGGATGGCATTTTATTTTGCAACCTCCAGATACCATTAGGTGTGAAAATTACTGTTACTGTTACCCCGAAGTGGTGTGCATTTGCCTCCCCCTGCACCCAGGGCTGAGCCAGCAGATGGCACTCACACTGGAAGAGAAATTCTCAGAGAGTCATGGAGTTACTTCTAAAGAATTCCACACAGGCAGGAACAGCATTTGTGATGCAAACAAACTCCCCAGTCTCCAGCTTCCCAAAGGTAGGTTTCCAGGTGTGTGGTGTATCCTGTCAGGCAGCTAAACACCACGCAGCCACACCCTTCCTCCCTCCTGTGGATAGGAGAGAGAATTGGGAAAAAACGTCAGATTTCTGGGTCAAGATAAAGACATTTTAACTGGACAGAAAAGGAAGGGAAATGTAAATAATAATAATAAAAATAATAAAAATAATAATAATAATAATAATAATAGAATATACAAAAGAAGTGCTTCCCAAATCCAAGTGCTCACCACTCACTGATGCACAGCCACTTTCTGAGCAGAGGTCCCTGCCCAGCTTTTCTCAGAGCTTGTAAAATGAGCATGATGACGTATGGTATAGAACATCCCTTTGACCAGTTGTGGTCAACTGTCCTTGCTGTGTCCCCTCCAAGATGCTTGGGCTCTCCCAGCCTCCTCACCAGTTGGAAAGACCTTGACATTGTAAGCACTGCTTAGCAACAGCTGAAACATCAGTGTGTTATCAACATCATTCTCACCCTAAATCCAAAGCTCAGGACTGTATCAGCTATGAGGAAGAAACTTAACTCTATCCCAGATGAAACCAGGACACTAGGCTAAATTACCTGCTCAGCAGTAGCCCTTACAGAGAGAGAGAATTCTATAAACACATTCATCCCATAAAACTTCCACTAATTACAGAATGATCTGCTCTTCAGAGATGCCTGTCTATTCCTGATAACTGTCAAGTGGACCTAGATTATCATCGTATTTGACTAAAATGATGTGAAATTCTTCCAAATATCACAGACTATCCAATAAATAATATTTAACTCCTATACAGACAATAAGGTATTTCTGACTAACTTAATGCGAAGTGTTTCTGTACATCTCTGTTTCTTTGTAAGAGGATGATTGTTCCATTGCAGGGATTATTTCATTAAAACAGTTGTTGAATAACAAAGGGAATAAAGGTTCAATAGCAATAAATGAGGACTCCAAATTACTTATTTCCAGGGGTTTGCCTTTTAAAATATTTTACTTGCATCTTGTGCTTTGATTACGTCAGGCTGTGTGCTAAAAGCTCATCCGTAAATTCACAGAGGAGCAGGGAAACCCAAATAACACCATGACAGGCTATTACCAGGCCCAAAACAGGAACCATAAGCCCGTAAGATGATAAGGCTTATCTTTTTAAATTCACAGTACCACAAGGGCACTATGGTAGACAGTCAAGGACTCAGAGAAAGGGACACCGAGTTTGAGTGCCTCCCAAGACAGTCCCAGGACAGCCTCAGCCCCAGTGACCGGGTATGAAAGCCATCATGATGAGTCAATACCAGACATGTTATTAGGATGCAGGGGAAGAGCACTTTTGAAGAGTGTTATTGTGGGAATGTTTGGAGAGGGGCCAAAGGCGGGGGAAGGGATATATTCAGATGATTTGGGGAGGAACGAGTATGGAAAAAGAGAGGATAAGGGGGTAAAAAGAGCTAGACATACATAAAGAATTTGGTGGTCAGTACACTTGTCTGACCATGACCCATTCCTAGTCTGCACAGTCTGTCCCATCTTCTAATTGAATCATTTTCAAACTCCTTCCTGGCTGATGGACTTTCTGTTCTGTGTGCATGCATGTGTACAGGGGCATGAGTATGACAACTGGGGTCAGGCCATGGGTCAGAGGGTCTCTGTGGTTGCAGTTCCAGCAGGTGGAGAGACTGAAGTGAGCGACTGTAAGCAGCAGCGATTGTAGTGGTACAATGTGTCAGAGGGGCCCATGTGGCTAGGGCGTCAGGAACTGGAGCAAGGGAGGCCTGGGTGGCAGAAGTTGGGTTGGGAGAAGTCCAGGTTGTACATACCTCTATGCACTCTCACTAGTGGACCTCCACCTGCTCAGCAAGAAAGGGAAGAAGTACGAGGTCAGCGATGCTGTGGGTGTTTGTGCAAAGGCTCTGTGTGTCTGTTCATGATCTGTGTGGTCATGTGTGTAGGTATTTATGTGGTATGCGCATGTGCTCGGCGTGCATAGGCCTTCTGGGAATACACCTTCAGCCTCGCCACTTACCGAACCAGGAGCGGTGCAGATGAGGCAACCAACACCTCTCTTGGGCTGCTGTATCTAAGGGCTGTTGTTTTTTCCTAAGAACTTACTTTTGAAATGTTATTGAATGGTAAGAATTAATGTCCAGTTAATGTGATACTGTATAATTAATTTAGGTTTAGACAGCAGGAGATGACTATGAACTTAGGAAAGCCAATGCTTATCCATGAACCAGTAAATTCATGGATCTGCACAGAACAGGCTATGGTTTAGTAAACATTTCATGACATAAACTGGTGAATGCTTTGATTGAGGAACATCTTCAGAAGCAACATAACAACACAGGTAGCATTAACACTCATTCAGAAAACTGTCACTTAACTTCTTATTTGGAAGAGACAAAATAGACTAAAGCATTAATATGTTTTTATAGAAAACTAGTTTGATTCAAATAACTTAGAATGAACGTCATTGCTGAATTCTTTCTTTCATGGCATTAACCAATGAACTTTTAAAAATAGTGTAAATTAAAAGAACAAAAGGTGGGGACTATATTTTTCCCTTTGCTACTATTTTTCACAGAATCCTAGATAGTTACACAGCATGGAATCAGAAAATCAGAATGGTTTGAGTTGGAAAGGATCTAAAGACTGTCTAGTTCCAACCTCTCTGATGTGGACAGAGAGACACCTTTCACTAGACCAGGTTGCTCAGGGCTCCATCTGGCCTTAAACACTTCCAGGGATGTGGCATCCACAACTTCTCTTGGCAACCTGTCCAGTGCCTCGCCACCCTCACAGTAAAGAATTTCATCCTATTATCTAATCTAAACCTACTCTTTTTCAGTTTGAAGACATTGCCCCCTCGTCCTGTCCCTGCATACTCTTGTAAAAAGCTCTCCACCTTTTTTGTGGGCTCCCTTCAGGTACTGGAAGGCCACAATTAGTGATCCCTAAGCCTTTTCTTTTCCAGGTTGAACAAACCCAAGAATGGTTTGTGTTGGAAAGGACCTTAAAGATCATGCCATGGGAACTTATGCGTGGGAACCAATCCCCCTGCTATGGTCAAGGACACCTTTCACTAGATCGACATTCTCAAAGCCCCCTTCAGCCTGGCCTTTGAAGACTTACAGGGATGGGACAGCCACAGCTTTTCTCAGCAATCTATATCAGTGCCTCACCACCCTCACAGCATCACCTTTGGTAGCTCTGGTATGTTCTGACCTTTGGTGCTCAAGAAAATAGGTGAATGAAGCATTGGCTGTGTGAGCAACTGTTAGTCCTCTGCTTCTGCCTGTGACACTAGATAGGCATGATGGGCAATAGATTACCTTGAAAAGAGATTTCATTATTCTGTACATTGTGGCAGGAACATAACTATGTTCCAAAATTACCTTGAATGCCCAAGCTGAATTCCAGCTACAGTGAAAGATTCAAGTATCTAGTGATTTATAACTCAGGTGAACTTGCATGAAGAGGTGTCTTATTTCTCAAGACACTCAATTTTATGCAGTCAACTTCCACATTAATGTTTAATTCTTTATCTTAACCTTCTAAGTTCATTGTCATTTGGTAATTACTTCAAGATAATGAAGAAGAAAAACATTATCTTTCATAAATTTTAACTGGCCACCAGCAACCATCATGTCTTTTTCAAAACTGTATTCTCTGACAAATACTTTCCCCACAATATTGATCTGCCACCTATTTCATTGGTCGCTAAAGTTTTAATTCATATCTTTTATATTATTTTGGAAGAGGAAAATAAGGATCAACAAAATTCAGTCACTATAGTAATACAAATCTTATTAAAACAGGGTTTTGCCCCAAAATTCCTTGGAATTTGACTGTTTCAATATATTCCCAAATCCTGTTGAACTCTGACATCTCAAAATGTTACATTGGTTAAAAATTGATAATCAGTCAGTCCATCTACTTCAGAATGAATGACAGATGTGCATCAGCCATTTTCTATCAACATTTTGGCACTCGAGTAATATCAGGAGTCTTAGCAATTTTACAGTAGAAGGTGACTCACA
Organism: Mohoua ochrocephala; assembly: GCA_013398855.1. NCBI lineage: Eukaryota > Metazoa > Chordata > Aves > Passeriformes > Acanthizidae > Mohoua > Mohoua ochrocephala. The sequence continues at coordinate 34,750 of VZTA01017777.1, read as the reverse complement.
GCAAATATCCCATTTTGTTCCAATTAGTATGGCAGAACATTGTTTGTATCACCTAGAGGAAAACAAACAACACTCCCACAGTGAATAAGAGTGAAAAGGTTTAATACATTTAACGAATATTTGAAAATGACAGACACAAACATTGTTAATCTCCCCATTGGCATGTGATTTTGGACAGCTTAGGCTGTTCTAACTATCCAAAGAAGAACTCATTTGCCAGGTGAGCTTGCTAAGCCTTCACAATTGCAAACCAGTATACCATGCTTCTGAGAGATTAAATGCTCACTTGATGTCAATGTACTCATTGGTTTTACTTTACATTTGGGACTGAATGATTGAAAAAGTTCACTTTTTAGAAAAGTTTCAGAGAAGGAATGTAAAAATAATGAAGTAGAAGGCACTTTATGGTTTCGTGGTTGTTGCATTTTCTTTTATTTACTTTTATTGATTCAGAAATTGCAAAGCATAAACATTAACCAGTGCAGATCTGCATCAAGGGCTGACCATATGCTGCAATTGCTCAGTCAGCTCATAGTGATAATGTGTAATAATCACAATTATGAAGTTAGAAAACTGAAGGAATATAAAATCCTGCATCACTTACTGCTGTCTGAATTTCACACACAGAAAACCAAAACCACACACATTTTTTAAATTGTAGCAAGTTTAAAACATGGCAAAATCACAAAATCCATTCAGCTCTATGAGATCAAGTTGAACAGTTCATATTACACTGTTTTCAGAATTACAGGGAAGGGAATAAGGAAGGAGGTATTTTAGGAACAACTTAGAGGTCTTGACTATATCAGTTTTGTACCTTTCCAAACTTTTACCTGAAGGGAAAAAAACCAATCATGCCAGCAATATAAAATAGAAAACTTTGGTTATTAAACCCTGCATTGTACCCAGCTAATGAATGCCAGCAATTTTTAGATATTTACACTGCAAAAAGCTAGTTGTTGTAACTGTGACATCCATTTTCTACACGTTTATTGTAGTACGGTCTGAATTGATTCCACTTCTTATTCAAACCTATCTTTAAAAAAACCCTACTTTTCCTCTGTACATAAATTCTTGCATGGATTTTTAATTCTGGACTTCTGCTTCTGACTTTGTTTTACAATTTAATAACTTTTTGAAAAATGTGGGGAAAATTAGTCAGTCATTGTCTTTCTAAGACTGCACACAGTTTTCTGAAAACATTTATACTGCTCTTTCTCCTTATAATATTGATACCAAGTTCCACTAACTACTTATATTCATAAAGCTGTGGCTTGCTGCACTAGTATGGTAAGCCACAATGCCGAGTATCCTCAGCTTTTGAGGAGTTGCTCCGGATTTAATTTCTAACAGCAAGAACAAAATTCTCTGGAATTCTTCTAAGCACACAATACACTTTATCTAATAGAACAAAAAGCACGGTACAGACATAGTGCTGGAAGCTTTCTATTGAAACTACAGGAAAGATGTCCATCTTACTCCTCCAAAGATTTAAAGGAAGAAGTTTTCATTTGTCATGAATAACCTAGATCTACTACCTGCTTTCCACCCTCAACCAAGTAATTAGATACTGGACAGTAAATATTTTATTTTCTTTCCATTAGTCCCAGAATTACAGAATCACAGAATGGCTGGGCTTGGCAGGGACCTCTGGAGATCATCTAGTACAACCCTGCTGTTAAAGCAGGGTCCACTAGAGCACATTGCACAGGATCGTGTCTGGGTTTGAGTATCTCTCTGGACAGCCTGTTCTGGCGCTCGGTCACCCTCAAAGCAAAACAGTTTTTCCTCACATTCAGATAGAACTTCGTCTCTTTCAGTTTGGGCCTGATCACTCTTACCCTGTTGCTGTGCACCAGAAAAAAGAGGCCCCATCCTCCTGACACCCACCCTTAAGATATTTGTGTGCATTAATAAAATCCCTTCAAAATCATTTCTTCAGAGTAAACAGGCCCAGCTCCCTCAGCCTTTCCTCACAAAAGGGGTGGACCTTATCCTTCCTCATTGCATCATTGCGCTCTCTGACAATGTTTCTATATTCCTTCCAAGTTGCCTATTTTTCCACACTCCATACATTTTCTTCTTCTATTTGAGTTTTGTCAGAAGCTCTTTCCTTATCCATGCAGGTCTTCTGCCCTTTTTGCTTGATTTCTTACCGATAGGGGTGCACTGATTGAGCTTGGAGGAAGTGATCCTCGAGTATTAAACGGCTTTCATGGACTCTCCTGCCTTCTAGAGCCCTATCCCATGGGATTCCTCCAAACAGGTCCCAGAAGAGGACAAAGTTACCTGTCTTGAAGTTCAGGGTTGCAATCCTACTTATAGCCCTGCTTCAACCATGCAGGATCCTAAACTCTCCATCTCACGGTCACTGAAGCCAAGGCTGCCCTCCAACCTTCACATCCCCAATCAGTCCTTCTTTGTTTGTTAGTACAGGGTCCAACAGCACATTTCTCCCTGTTGGCTCCTTCAGCCTCCATGTCAAGAAGCTGTCATCAATGCTCTACAGGGACCTCCTGGACTCTGTGAGTTCAGCTGTGCTGTCTTTCCAGCAGATATCAGGGTGGCTGAAGTGCTCCATGAGAACTAGGGCTTGTGGTCATGAGGCTACACCCAGATGTCTATAAAAGTCCTCATGAACTTCTTCTTGATCAGTTGACCTGAAGTAAAAAGTCATTACAGTTTCACCCCTGTTAGCCTGTCCCTTAATTCATTCAGTCAGACTTATTAAATCAAAAAATCTCCCTGTCAATTTTCTTCAATCCGTATCAAATTTATTTTTAATGAAATATAAATTATTTAACAAATCATATTCACAATACCTCCTCAAGTTCAGCTTATCTATAGTTTTATATATGTTCTACCATTTACAAAAATATACCTGTCAGTCACTGCCCGGGGTCTAGAAACTTGAACTTCTTAGCTAACAAACAAGTTCTCTCTTATTTCAAAGGATGTTTAACATTTATTTTCACCCTCATGATTAAAAATTGACATAAAGATCATTAGCAATTCTGTGGCCCATTTGAGGATCAAGCTATTGAATCACAGAATCAATTAAGTTGGAAAAAAACCCTGAGATCATTGAGTCCAATTTGTGACCAAACACCACCGTGTCAACTACATGCACCAAATGCGCTAAATGCATTTGTGCCACAACTCATGGCACTAAATTTCCTTAAACACCTCCACGGATGGTAACTCCACTAATTACTCTTTGAGTAAAGAGTATCTCCAGTGTCATACTTTCTTGTAGCTATTTAGTTATATTACAGAAGATGGATCATCTTCTCAAGCTGTCTGGGGTGATCTAAACCACTGTACTTGGGTTAGGCTTCTGTTGGGTAGTGGGTGTGACTTTCATTTCACCAGGGTGCTGTTGGGACCTGAAACCAGGTCTTGGGTAAGTGTTCAGATACTGAATATAAGGGCACAGCAAAGGAATTAGTGCCAGTTTTGCCATCTGTCTGTTGTAAAATAAGGTCTTCTGCACCTGGTTCCGAAAAGGCATAAAACAAAATGAGAGAAGCTCTATTTCTGTAGCATAAACTCTGAAGAGCAGCAAAATTTAACATCTGCCTTGGTCCTCAGCAATTTTTCTGGCTACTTCAGGCATCTTCCATTCAATATGGCCTTTCTGGCAATTCAATTTTCCTAATGCATTTATGTGCTTCTGGGCTTTAAATGTGGAGTTAGCATGTATAATACACGTAGTGGATTCCATTTAGGAGGCAAATATCTAAAACTGTGGTGCATCAAAATGCAAAGAGTATTTTTATCTCTTCCAGAATCCATATCACCTTGTCGCAGTTAGCTTTAAATTTTAACCCTATACTGGAAATGGTGAAGAAACTAAAATATGAGATGTCAATTCCTCACTACTTTATTGTGCTTGCTATTGGAAATTTTGGCATGGAGGGTTGACACTGGCTGAATGCCAGGTATCCACAAAAGCCACTCTATCACTCCTCTCCTCAACCTGATGGGGGAGAGAAGATATAATGAAAGGCTTGGGAGTGCAGATAAGGGCAAGGAGAGATCACTCAGCAATTACTGTCACAGGCAAAACAGAGTCTGCTTGGGGAAATTGATTTAATTTATAGCCAAATACCTTCCTCTGACCTCTCCCTTCTTTTTGGGCTTCATTTTCAAATTCTCTACATCCTTCTGGCCCAGCTGCACATGAGGACGGGGACTGGGGTTGCAGTCAGTTCATCACAGGTTGTCTCTGCCACTCCTTCCTCCTCAGCAGGAGGAATCCTCACACTATTCCCCTGCTCCAGCATGGGGTGCCTCCCATGGGAGAGAGTCTTCTACAAAATTCTCCAGCATGAGTCCTTGCCACAGGATGCAGTTCTTCACAAACTGCTTCAGCATGGGTCCCTTCTATGGAGTGCAGTCTTTCAGGAACAGGCTGCTCCAATGTGGTTCCCCCATGGGGTCACAAGTCCTGCCAGGAACCTGCTGCAGTGTGAGCTCCTCTCTCCACGGCTCTACAGATCTTGCCAGGAGCCTCAGAGGGTCACAGCCTCCTTTGGACACATCCATCTGCTCAAGTGTGTACTCCTCTATGGGTATCTGCTCTGTTGTTAACCTCCTAGACCATAGTCTTCATGACAGGCTGTGGGGAATGTCTGCTCTGACACCTGGAGTACTTCCTCCCCTTCCTTCTTCACCAGTATTGGTGTCTGCAGAGTTGCTTCCACTCACATATTCTCGCTCCTCTATGGGACTGCACGTGCTTTTGTGCAAGCTTGTTTTTGTTGTGGTGTTTGTTCGTTTGTTCCCCTCTCCCCCCTCCTCCTTAAATACATCCCAGAGGTTCTACTACCACTGTAGCTGATGGACTTAGCCTTGGCCAGTGGCCAGTGTTTCTTGGAGCTGGCTGGTGTTGGCTCTGTTGGATGAAGGGCAGGCTTCTAGCAGCTTCTCACAGAAGTCACTCCTTTAGTTCCCCTGCTACCTAAACCTTGCCATGCACACCCAATACATACGGTATTTTTTTCTAAGTTAGTTAGCTGTCATAATTATTTGATCAGCTTTTGATGTCATCTGTTAATGAAATAGTGAAATGGTTCAGGTTTTTCTTTTTCTCTTTTTTTTTCCACCAAGAGAGATGAACTGATAATTTAATCAAAAAGTAAAGAATATATTTGAACTGGGCTTGATTTAGTTTTACTGAGGGCATATTTAACGAGGTTGCAAAGGCCACATGATACTGCAGATTTTGGCTTTGGATGAGAGTATTTCTACTAAAAATATCAATTTAATCAAGAAAGAAGTAAAAATTTATCAGAAGAACGGAAAATGGAAACACAGGATAAAGTGATAACAGAACATTTTAATCCACTGTAAAAAAATTTCTTAATTTCTGTACAATAGATTGTGTTAATCTAAAGAATCTGTAAAAAAACCCACCCCTTTGCATATAGTAATTTAGTTTTCAGTTTCACCATTTTATAGAATTAATGGTTCTATACTAATCTGATAACTGTATCCATCTAGCAAATGATGAGCAATCACCTAGATTCAGGATTTTTTTAGTTTTGCAGCACACAGGTATAAGAAAGGATCACAGCTATCTATAAAAGAACACATAAATCTAATTCAGGTGAAAAGGGCCAGAAAAGAGATCAGAACAGATTTACATTTTCTCCCAGTAGAATAGATACTATGGCAGAATCAACAGTCATTTATACACAATTGTAGAGGATTTGCAAGCAAGACATTCAGTCCAGAATGTGAGAAAGCAAGAGACGAAGGTTCAAGAGCAAGTCACTTGCAGTGAATGGGAATCTACACAAAATAATCTGTTTTCCGATTATTTCTTTGTTTTTTCTTCATGTATCACTTTTGTTTATTTTTTGACCGCAGGAATTAAGGATTATAGAAGGTAGTTCAGGTGAATTAGGCTTGTATTAATTAATAATTTTAATAGGATGTAGGAAGAGAGTTAGGTATGCATAAGTTTAGGAACCTATTCCAGGAATATAAAGCACGATGGAAAAATGATAAAAAGCAAAAAATTAATTTTACACACTAAATCAGTCTGGTTTTCACTAATCAAGCTCATCTGTACTAATAGTTACCTCCCCATTATCGCAAGTAAATGCATGTTTTCTTACATACATATTTATCAATATGCCAGTTAAGAAATCATTGGTAATTTAGATGGGAATGTTTAGAAGACTGAACAATCAGACCGGTTTATAACTAAACTTAATTGAATTAATTTCAAAGCAACACATTTTTTTATTTCATAGTTCTTGCTTCTATTGAACATCATCACTACTGGTAAAAAACTATTACTCTTTAGGAATCATTTGCTATTTTAGATGTAATAACGAAACATCCCACATTTACTGAGCATTTTTGACTGCAGACCTTGGTGGCTCTTAGTCTCCAGTCAAGGTGGTCACAGGTGTCAGGTCTCTGATGAGAAAAATCAGAACTGAAGCAGCATTGTTAATGTGCCTTGTGCAGGTTCTGTGATGCTGGGTGAGAGCAGCTGCTGCGTGTTCCACAGAATCCCTTCGATGGGGGGGGGTCAGACCCCTGCTAGCCAGCTGTTCCTCACCCAGGGCGATGGAAGCCAGCAACCACCCTGCGCATAATTTGGTTCAGGCGCCCCCAGAGGTGGAGAGGTGGCTCTTGGGGGGACAGCTGAAGATTTAATTGGGCGGGACCCCAAGGAAAGGAAGGTCCAGCATCAGTGCCCCAGGAACCAAGAGGCCAAACTTCCGTTCGGCTGGGGATTATGAGGGGGTCCCGAAGGGG
>VZTA01017777.1:0-27912 GCA_013398855.1 Mohoua ochrocephala | reverse complement strand
GAGGGGGGTTTCTTGGACCCAACCATGGTCCCTTGGTTTTTCGGCCTCCCCGCTACCACCCATTGCAACACATTGTATTCTCTGTTTTTCTTCCTAATGGTTGGTGGGTTTATGCCATTTCCCCCTTTCCTAATTATTGTCTTGATAATCCTTTTTTGTTTGTTTTGTTGGGGTCTTTTTTGGCTGGTCAGTCATTCCTTTTATACATTAGACATTCCTATAATATGAATCTATGATGAATTTTAAAATAAAACCAGCATCCTGTAATGAAAATTTGTGAAATTTCATTTTAGTAAGCTTGAAATGGATAATAAAGATGTGCACATACATATATACATATGTGTATCTATATGTTTTTCAGTATATAAATTATCTTGATATACACACACATTCCAACTGCCATGACTTGACCCTTACCGGTAGAGTAATGTTCTTCTGGAGACTTTATCTTTTATTCCAGTATAATTCAGAAAAATTTCTTTTATCTGCATTAGCAGGAAATGGAATGGTTTTCCAGATACTGGCTTTGACTGTAGTTTTTCTTTCTACTTTGAAGCTGAGAGAGAAAGACGGAATACCTCTAAGTTGATAAAGGCAACTAGGACCAAAAGCTAGAAATGGACATCTAAGAACTTCTTTATATTTTTGATCAGTACAGTTTTTACTAGAGATAATACTTCTCCCAAATGTTTCAAAAGAATGGTGAAAAAAGTTTAATCTATGGTTTTATTTTAGAGAAACCTCTGCCCTTTACGTAGGCTTGAGGGAATTAAAAAAAATGTCCAAAAATGTATTCTGCAACTTCATGATTTTTTTTTTTAAATTGAAAAAATAAACAATGGTAATATACAAATGTGTGAATAAACTGAAAATTTTTCACAAGCAAATGAAAAGTGTTATTATTATATTGCCAGTATGCGAAATTCCACTCTTCTCAGTCTAAGGGTGAACGGAGAATTTCCAGACCAAATTTATAGAATTGGTGGAGATGTTTACAAGCACTGCATCTCAAGCTCAGAGCATCAATCCTTCTCATATATTACTAGGGAGAGTTTTAAAAATAAGCTTTTTGGATAAGAATCATGGCAGGAAGTCTGATTTTAAATACTTTTCTATCTTACTTCTACTTATAAAAGAAGTCCATGAGATATTTTGATTTGCAAGTGTAAGTGTTCCACAGATAAATTGTTGACCTCTGTTCACTGTGCTCTTATGTCACACATTGTTACCCATCACACACCACAATCTACCCTTTATCTGAGCCAAAGTCATGTCTTATAATGAGCTGAACGCTCAGTGTTACCTATGGCGACGTACAGGGACAAAAGATGTATTGATTTCAGCAACCTTTCTTTAAAGAGAAAGACAATTTTTGTGTTTGCAATTAATTACTTTCATCTATCTATTTGCATGTATTTCTAAGACTTTACTGTGATAGTAGATAAAACATTAGAAAATAACTATGTCACTCACTGTAACGTTTGGACGGTCCATGAATCAGAAGATACACAAATTTGGAATACTAGGTACATGTAAAAACATTCCATCCTTTAAGCTGGAGAGATAGGAGAGGTTTCTTTTATCTGATATCTGTTAACATTGAACTCAGTGTAACAGTAATCAATTTAAAACATGTTATTTGGAGGTCTAGTACTGTAATTCACCTAGCAAATGCAAAAGTATGACAAAGACTTTCGTGAATATCTAGACTTATTTGACTTTTGTATATTTTTGAGATATCTCAAGATATTTTTTTGGGGGGAGGTGAGGCTGGGGGGAAAGGAATCATTAACAGATACATGCCAAATCAGAGAATCAAACTATTCAAATGTTCAAATTTGTTCTTTCTGAAATTTTCAGTTGATATTATTGCAAGAATTATTAAAATTATTTTTGGAAGCTTTGTTTTCTCTTCAATGAACTTTTGAAACACTTTTCTACAACCTTCCTGTTCATTTGACTGACTTTTTTTGAACTTTTCTACGTCTTTTTTTCTCCCCAGACAGCCATCCTTTTCCTCTCACTCATTTTTTCCTATTGACAGTTAAACTTGAGTCATATCCCTTCTTCCTGACAGTGGTTTCTTTGTAAAATCCTATAAATTTTGGGTTAAACAAAAGGGATTTGTGCTCCCAAATTAATTAGGCACCAGTTTGCGAGGTATCAAAGAATCTGACCATAAGACTAAAATCAGCTCTGTTGATACATTTCTGTAACTTTATTTGGTGGAAAGTAGATCTTCTCTAAAGGGGTGTTACCTGTGTTTAGACCTTAGCAATACACAAACCCATCTACATTTATATATGTGTAAATAAATATGTATGCTGGGAAGTGGAGAACATAGAAGAAGTTATTTGGCTTCCAGCTATCATGAACATTACAAGCTATGTAAAGCTTTACTATATTCATGTTTCAAGACATATCTTTTCTCTGTAACATGTACTGAAAAGTCTAGCCAAACATTTTAACATAAAACATGATTCTTACTGTCACATTACTTAAGGTCTACCTTAATGAATCAAGACCTAATTGTTCCCAAGATTCTTTGTGAGCATTCAGCCTTTCTGCAGCATGTCTACATACCCTGCGTCTGGCTGACACCTTTAAATATGAAGATTCAAGGATTTTACAGAATATGGTCATGTCAGAGGCGGTCGCCCTATGTGGCATATAAGATACTTATTTCTTTCAATAATGTCCTTAAAATAGAAGAAAAGCAGGTTTTCTCTCATTGCATTGTAATTTTGCAAATGTGTCTGTTTATATCATATAATTACATCAGTGCATGTGGTAAACTGTAAACGTCACAGGCATTTTTTATTATCTTTGAAGTTTTGTGTTGGTCAGTTAGAACAACACATGGTTCAAACATTTCTATAGAAAAGAATTTAGTTTGATTTCTGTTAGGCATCAAAAATGTTGATCCAATTATATTCAACCTAATTACCTGTTTTGCATTTGGACCTGTTAGACCGGAGAAGGATGGAGAGGGGGATAAAGATGAAAGTAGCTGCCTCTGTGCCATTTTCAGAAAGAGATTTGCGAACCTTTCTTCTTGTACTGGCAATCTGACATGCTTTTTTTATTATTATTTTCAGGTAACAAACTATTGATTTCTGGAAGTGATGAGTAAATGGCTGTTCCATGCATGCTGATCAGCACATGAGCAGTGGGTCCAAGCAGCAATTGATTTTCATATCAACAGTGAATCTAATGCATCCTATATGAGTTAGACTTGAACAAGAACAACCACTTTGAGGGAAAAGCCTGACACATGGCTCTCTCACTCAGGTAACTGACTTCAAGAGCTGCCAAGGTAGACACCAAGATGCAGACAGAATCAGAATTTAAGATCTACCCCTGTCTGCACAGCTTCCTTATATAGATGCTAGGGTATGAATATATTTATACAGTCATAAAAATCCAGGAAGGTTTAGAAAAAGAGTTTATAGGTCGACTAAATTACTGGAAATGTAGTGTACAAAGTGCGGTAAATTATACAGACATTGTTTTACTGTGGAAGTAAACAATACTTTCATCTCATGGGAAGGACTACTTGAAAATAGATAAAGGTGAGTAGGATTTTGGCAAAAGAATAGTTGGCCTCCTTGAGGTGAATATACACAAAGTTATCAGGAAATTTTCTTAAGTGGTGTCATTCTGTGAAGGATAAAAGGAACAGAAAGTGAGGCTCCTGCAAGTTGAGGATTTATAGACATACTTTTGAGACTTTAACGAAAGTCAGTTATCAATCCTTGTTATGAAAATGATCTTTACTATATGAATAGTTCTACCACTGACACAACATAAATAAATGTAGTACAAAAAATATTTACAACAATTTAAAATTTTAAAGCCAAAGCAAAATCTTTGCTAGTAGGCAGAGTGGATAGTATCTGGAAATACATCTAGACTATTTTTCTGGAATCAGCACTGAATGAGCATTACACACACAAAAAAAAGTTCATAAATCTCTTTTTTACTCTTTGATTCTGAAGTTGGTTTCTGCATTAAAAAATATATAGCTTATGTTCATACAGCACTCTTTGAAGATGAAGACTCTATTGCAGCCATGTAGTTGGGAGTGAACATTATGATGCAGTGAAAGCTGCAAAATATTTTCATTGCTATTCAGAGCTATTTCTCTTGTTCTTTGTTTACCTCGGCTGAAATTTGGAACTCTAAGCTGGTTTTAATGCCAATTTCCTTATAAAATTGGGTTCTTTATCTCCTGATTTATCCCACATCAGTTCTCTTTTTGCCTTCCCAGTCCTGGGGAAATAGAGGGAAGTTATATAGAACTAAAAACTCTGTGAACTCTTGAAGCACTAGGACATTAATGACATTTAGCTATTTACTTCACCAGCAAATCTGTGACCTCAAATAAATGTATTTAATAAACATGTTATAAAATCCCTATTTTAGAGTGTGTTCCGTTGCACATGAAGGAAAGCTTCCATTAGGAATTAACATCTAATTTGAAATGTGCCCTTTGAACACAAGAAGGAAAAAGAGCAGATGACAGTGACTATGGTACTAGTATTTAGTTACACTGATTAGCTATGTACAAAATTTAATCGTTTTAAATAATTTATAAATAATTAAATCATAAGCCCAACTCAGCTGGTTTTATTATGAGAAGTTGATAGTTTTTATGTGAGTATTGCAGTGTAAGCAGCACAGGTAAAGATGTGAGAATTCTTGGCATAGGCAAACGTAGTTCTGGCAAGTCGTTCCATGCATCATGGTTGTGAGACACTGAAATGGTTAATGGCTTAAACATTGCTAAAATCATGGACTTTTGCCCACTATAGCAAACTGCAAAGAAGCAGCTGATCATCTGGAACCACTGAAGTCCACTCCTCCCCAAACAATCCAACTAACTGGAATTTGGACTGTGACAAGAACTTGAGGTAAAGCAGGTACTATTGTCCAATCATCCCAGGTCTGGGGAGAAGAATGTATCCACAGGTGATACTGGAAGAGAGATTGGAATGCTGATGGCCTAAACATTCAGGGAACAAGCTGCTGATGTGCAAAGTACTCACCCAGGTGCAGAGGGTGAGCCCCACCTCAGGCTACAGCTGGGTGTTGACTTAGGTAGGAAAAAGGCAAACCCTCTGAGGTGGGTGCTGTCTCTTTGTCCTTACACAAGTGAACTCAGCTGTGATAACTTCCCTGCTGGGAAGTACTGGGACATTCACAGGTAGTTTGAAGGTATTAATCTCTGCTGATGGAGCATAATGGGCCATGACGGACTCAACTACACTGACCTCATAGGCAGCTGTAACAACTTAGACCATCACAGACTCCTAAAATTATCCTGTGACTCACAGCATGACATCATCCAGTGTAAAACTCCCTGTCTGGGCAGGGAGGAGGGAGGGAGGGAATACTGGGCATTTCCGCCTGAACCTGAATGTATATAATTCATTAAATTGTTGCATTTTGGGGGTTTCTTCTACTACTGATGGATCAAGGTTGTCACTTTGGCCAATGAAAACTGGAATTGCAGCAACCAAGTCTTGCCACTGGATCCAAGGGGTGATGATTATATATCTTTCAATGTTTATCTTTTCTCTTTCTTTTCCTTATGTGTTTTCCTAAGTGTCATTCTTATACTACTCTATTACTACATTACTATAGGAAATTAGCCCCAACATATGTTCACATCTGTTTTCCTTTGCAGTCAATGCTAAAACAAACCCTATATATATACTTACAAACACTGATCATTCAGTGTTGTTTCACTTTAATCCACCCCAAGGGATCTATTAACAAGATCTTAAGTTATCCTCACCTTCTGGGACTGGTCGTAACAAGGGTCTGCTTGGGGAGGGAAAAAAAAGCAAACCATCAGAAACGGATTATAACAAAAAACATTGACTGAAATACAATTTCTGGTTAAAGCTTGCACTTATAAATTATTGACTTTCCTGCTGTAAGTTAACAAAGGGTTAACACAGAATGCCTCCTGCCTACCCATATCCTTCCAGGTGGGTATGCCATCCCCAAATCATTTCAGCTTTAATAATCTTTCTGAGTAGCAGCACATTCTGTAAAGGCCCCATAGGCTGGCAAGAAGATCTTCCATCACTTCAGAGGTTGGCTTCAGGACTATGCTAGGACTCTCCTCCACCTAACCACATTCTCCAGAGCTCTCTCAGTCCTTGGTAGCTTTCCAAGGCAAGGACACGCCTTCCCCCACTTTTTACGTACCTCTTCAAGAAGTATGAACACATATAAATACAGCCTTATCATGGTGATAAACCAGAGATCCAAAACATTTCTGCAACACTTCAGATTGAATTTAATTTTTAATATACTTGCAGTGTTACTGCTGCAGGACTTAATCCTGAGTGTGCAGGTTTATGAAGAGAAAATCTGACTACTTAGACATATTCATGACAGATTTATAGACTTTACCTTATAAATTCATATTTACTCATATAAACTTTCCATTATTTCCCTCAATGTTCATTGGTATGCCTTTCCATTTTGGTTGCTTTGACTGATTACTGAACTTAATATAAATCCATCATGAAAAAAACATATGAAATTTGCATTGTGGAAGTTCTGGTTATAAAAATAGTAGTGATGATACTAACACAAGAAAGATCATAACTATCACATAAGTATTACAAGATTGTTCTGAATCAGAAAAAAAACCTTTAGTATTGTGATCATCTCCCATTTGCTTGGCTTCTTATATATATAATGATTATGGTTTTTTCTCCTTACTTCTAAAAGTGATGTTAAATATTGACAATGGACTATATCCAAAGGCAGGAAAGTAAAGAGCAGCATCTGATAAATGCAACCTTCAGGTGAGATCCACAGAGACTAATTCAACATTCTCATCTGAGTAATGCTCCAAGAAAGTCAGGGTTAGACCTCTGTGCTCCCCACACAATTATTTAGAAGCATCTGTCGCTTCCGAAGTGCAATCCAAAAAGATGAATATACTGTGAAAGGGCTGACCTAGCATTAATCAATAAGAAAGGCCAAGTGCAGGGCTATCTATATCAATACTGTTGAATCCAATTTTGGGACTTAAAGGCTGGCTTCTTTGAAAGTTTATGCTGCTTTCAGGATGAATATGCTCATCCCCTTGGAGCATACTGCTGATGTAATTCTCTGCAAGTGCATATATTGAGCAGGATTTTAAGTATGGTTTCCAGGAGGTATCACTTCTGTAGTACTCAAATGTCATTTAATGAAGACTAGTTATAGGCCTGTCTCCTTTTAAAAGGAACCAAGCCATTTTTCTAGAGTGTTCCCTAAATAATAGGTTATCCAGTAACCATTGAGAGTTCATTTATCATGGTAGCAGAAGAGAAATATCTAGGCAGAGGCTGAAGTCTGTTTTTAAAAAAAAAGGACAGATCTAAGTTCTGTTCTCAAGTTTCTTTCCTGATTTGTGGTTTTTTATTTGGTCAGGGGTTTTTTTGAAAAAAATGAGACTGTCTGAAGAAGGAGAAATGCTGGTATAAATCACTTTGGGTTGAAAAGGTCAAGAGACCAGACCTCCCCATTTCCTGGGTGATTACTGTAATTCCCAGATTAATGCCAAAGTCAGCTCTCTGTCAGGCTTGTTCTTGCCCCCCACAATGTTGTTGAACACAGCTGAAGGTCTGCTTCATGGTAGGCTCAGTACTGTTGGTTTAAATTAGGGAGAGCTCAGAGTTTTTGCATACAGACAGGGACACTGAATAAGGTGAAAACAATACAATTTTAACCACTGTAACATGGATTATTGCCTTGGATTCAGAGTCAAAAACACTTGACTATCTTCCAAGTTAGGCAAATAGTAATGTCTCAGAGATGTCTCCCTTAAATTCCAGAGATTTAAAAAGTGAAATAAGTTGTATGAACTCTCTGTGACACCAGAGAGTTGCGCTGCCATTCACAGAGGCCTAGACAGGCTTGAAATGGACCAACAGGAATTTCATGAAGTTCAACAAGGGGAAAAGAAAAATTTTGCACCTGGGAAGAAATATCCCTATGCACCAATAAAGCAGATTTGTAAAGATGAGACTTGGGGTCCTGGTGGATAACAAGGTGACCTTGAGCCAGAAATGCCCTATGAGGAAAAGAAGGCTGACAGCCTCCTGGGTTGTTGCCAGCAATTGAGGATAGTCATCCTTCTTCTGTGCTCAGCCCTGATGAAACACATCTGGAGTACCATGCCATTTCTGGACTTCCCAGCACAAGAAAGATACGGACTTTTACAGAGATCACCCAGTGGAGGGCCACAGAAATTACGAAGGCACTGGAGTGAGCAGGCTGAGAGAGGTGAGACCCTGAATGGTTATCATCTGTGTGTATAATCACCTGATGGGAGATTTAAAGATGTGATAGGCAGGCTCCTCTCTGTAGTTGACAGTGATAGGAGAGACAATGGCCACAAATCAAAAAATAGGCAGATTCAAATTTTTTTAGTTTGGGGGGTTTTTTGGTGGTTTTCTTTGTTTGTTTGTTTGTTTTAGTTTGGTTTTTGTTCGTTTTGGTTGGTTGGTTTTTTGTTTGTGGTTTTTCTTTTTTACTGTGAGATTGGTAAAATACTGGCACAGGCTGACCAGAATGGTTGTGGAGACTCCATCGTGGATATATTCAAAGCCTGTCCAAACGTGGTCTGAGGCAACCCTACAGCTGACCCTTCCTGAGAAGGCTGGTTGTTCAGGTGGTCTCACTTTCAACAAAAATGAAACTGTAATTTCAAAGTTATTTTGTAATTTTATTACTTCTTCCATTAACTGAATATTTCACAACTATCAGTAATTTAGTAAATCAGCACTTATTTCTGCAGACGTAAAAACTGAGGCATTTTAAATAGCTTTCTGAGGAATGTGTACCCACGTATACCACAGCACAGATTAAATTCACATACTGATTCACAGTGCAGCTGCATTACCTAGTCTTAGCTGCAGAATGTCCATTCAGTGAGCACAGGTTTACAAAATCTCGATGCATTGTCTTAATAAAAATCAGAATAAAAAGCTTTGCATCTGCTTTCTGAATATTATAGTTACCTTTCTTTGTCTAGATAAACATTTTTTGATATTTCTTCTGAAATCCCAAAGTAGCAATTCCTTTTGATTTAAATAGACAACCATTAAATAGGAAGGAGTTCACATTATGGGAATGTTTTAAAAAGTTTACGTAGGGAAAATGATTAATGGAATTCTTCAAAAATGAACTTTATTACTGCTTTGGGATTCCAAGAATTGGTGCTAAAAAAATCCAATATGTAGTTCTTTAACAAATTCAATGAAAAAAATTATTATCTATGCACAACTGTTTTTATACTCTGATTAATTTCTTATAAGGGTTACTCCTAATTAAAATATTGAATAATTTTGTATGGTGGTGTAAGAGACTGAAATGTTATAGTTAATGGCCTAAACATTGTTATGAAGGACTTTATGCCCATTAGGCAGAACTGTATAAAGAAGCTGCGACCACCAAAGCCCAGCCCTACCCGAATATACCACCTCACTGGAGCTTTGTGCTGTGGGTTAAGCTGCCCACTGGAACCTGAGGTAAAGTGATTTGAAAAGTGACACTATTGTCCAATTATCTCAGGTCTAGGGAGAAGTAAACAAGGCTGGGGGAGAAAAATGTATCCACAAGGAAGCCAAACCCAGCAGCTGTCTTGAATATCATCCCTATCTGGGTTCAGGGTGGGGGAGGTGACAGCCCACAGACTCATCTGCTGAGGCCAGATTTGCACACACTTCCCTGCAACCAGGGGGAAGGAGAATTTTGGGGTGTGTGGCATAACCGCTGGTCAAAGGCAGTGAACACCCTTCCTCCCTTACACGAACTGGCTCAGCAGTAATCCCCTCCCTCCCCCCCAAACAGGGGAAGGCCACATACACCACATACACACCAGATATTCCTGTGAGCAGCAGTTGAGGAGGTGTCATAATCCATCGGACCAGCAAAGTGCTCCCCAGGCTTAAGACTGATGCCTAGAGCACATGATGCGAAGAGATTCACCAGATCCAGAGTCTGTTGCAAGAGCCAGTGTCAAACTTCTCCCAAGCCAGGGGAGGTACCTGGGCATATGTTAATCCATTGAACTCTGTGTTTTGCCATACCCTCACCACCAAGATGACCAGACAAAGAGGATCAACAGGATGCTGTTGAGATCCACAGAGTGGTGATATTTTCTGCTTAATCTGTCTTTGCCACTCTCTTTCGCTCTCGTCTCACCCCTTTTTCTATTTTTTTTCTATCGCTCTCTACCTCACATTTACTGTTAAATAAAATCCATACTATTGACTTCAGCATATGGTCTTGTTTACACCTTAATTTGTGCAGAGGCATCACTCCAATAATTTTAACAACTGGATTGTAACAGGTGGATAATACTGTGGACAGTACTTCTTGTTCATTTAAATCAGTGATTCTTTTAAATTAGTGATCTCTTATCCCTGCTCTTGTTTCTCAGTGTTTTGTCATACATGACCAAGAAACATGTCCTTCGACAAGCCCTGTTTAGAATTCCTTGAGTTGTTTCTCCATCTCTGTTGAAAACTTAAATAATTGCTGTGGCAGTGTTTCCAACGTACCTGATAATGAAGGAAGCTGGACATGCTGGCATGGTTTCAGGACAGCAACTAAACACCTGGGTAAATTTAAATGTGTGAATATTCCTGGCAGAAAGTGATTCTATTGTCTGATTAAAAAGGTCAGCATGTTTTCCACTGATTTCTTTAAAACAAAATATAATCTATTTGTTGGCAACTGCAAGATATGGTGTAGCGTCTGTGTTATGAACAAGTATTTGCTGTGTGCTGCTTCATTCCACTTTATGTCAGATTAACCTGTGAGGTAACCCTTGATGTTTTCAGACTGTTGCACATGCACTGCTTTACCTGTATACGTGGCTGCCTGCAGAATTGAGAAAATAGCTTTGCAATTTATATGTTGAATGTCTTGAATTTTGACTGGAAAGAATATTTATTCTTTTATTTCCTCATAAAACAGAAAACAAATACTCTTCCTCAATTATACTCTTCCATTTGTAAACAATATCTTTAAAATTGTATTCCTGATTTTTTTTTTTTTTTGCACAAGTAAATGTGGGAATGTAGAAAGACAAAGGAATGGAAACTCAGGGAAAAAAGCTCTTAATCTGCATTCTTCCAAATACTTTAGAGAGGGTAGATTACAGACATTGCTAGTTTATATTTGGGGATGGGTCTTTTTTTCTTACTTTTTCCAACTTGATTGAAAACCTGCTGAAAATGTATTTATAAATTGGAAGATTTTTAGAAATTGGAAGATCTTCTAATCAGAGATCACAATGAGCCAAAAGATGTATCTAGGATGACTGATGTAATGAATGGGGCCTTCCAATCTCTGAGCAGCACCAAAGTACTAGAACAGAAGTTCCTAGAACTGCTGTTCCAGGCTGGTAAATAGAGCAGTGACTGCTGGTGGTTTTCTTTAAACAACAGCTCTGGGCTGACTTAATCTTATGATGTCTTAGGGGATGTTTTTGCACAGTAGGGGATATACACTGCAGCAAAAAATTTCCATTGTTACAGCTGTGTTTGGAATTCCAGTAATCCATATCAGTTCCATTAATAAACCTGTTGTCAAGTTAAATAATGGCTGAGTTAATTTACTGGATGCTTTCACCAGTTGAAATTTAGAAATACTCTGACATGAATTATTACTCTTATGGAAATTGTTCTTTTGTATTTTTGATAGGAAAAGGTAAGGTATGCTGGAAAAAGTGTAGGATGAGGCAATTCCCCAAAATGTATTTGTACCCTGCGTTCGTATTCTCAAACATAGAGAGCATTTAGCAAATAAACTCCACTGAAAACTGGATTTCCAATAGCCAGGATATTCAACCAGATCAATCAACATTTGAAACGGAACAATTTGCAGAACAATCGTGGAAATATAATTCTTAGAATTGAGAATTCACCAGATTGTCCAACTGCCTGATAAGCAAGCTCAAATGGCTTTGAATATTTATTTTGCTGGATGCAGTTGTAGAGAAAATAACTGCAAAGAGATAATACTTTGTTTTGCTTTTTCAAGAATATGCATTTACATAATTTTTAGATCTTCCTGGAAATGTGTGAAATGCTGTTGACACAGGAGCCTATTACTTTAGGTGCCGTATAAAAGGGTCTGCAGGGCATGAATTTAGTGTATTTCAAATGTTCGGGGATTCCTGCTTTTCAGGATTTCTGGGAGAATTGTGACTGGGTGGAAATGGGCATGTGTAGGAGACACGGTGTCTGCTGGCCAAGCAGCTCATCTTGAGTGTAAAGGAAGCCCTGGACATGGGAGAAACACTGAAATGGAACAGTTATCCTAGTACTCCACTTCTGATCTAGGCTATATTAAAACAGGATGCATTTGAATGTTTACAAGTGCTTTTGAAGAGTTCACACAATGAAAACAATAGCTTCTAGAGGGACATAGATTTCAGCTGAATGTTTTGTGTATCATTATGACAGAAACAAAAGAAAAGTATAATACACAGAATAAATTTTATTTCTGCCGTATTGTTGAATAAAAGGTAGTTTGTTGTTTTAGAAGACGTCCCCCCTCTGGTCTCATTCACAGTAAAAAGAACAAAGCTTTCATTCATAGCATTTGATTTAAAATATAACTTTGAAAAAACAGGCCTAGAAATGAGAACGCTACTATGAATACCACCCAATAAACGACCATGGCTAATCTTCTTTACATTATTTTCATTTCACTGCTGAATATTTAAACAGCAATTTTTCTACTGCTTTGAACTCTGAAATGGCATTTTCTGCAATACTTATGCTCTCTGGTGCACTGCATCAATCAAATCCGGCTGCCACAGATTTCAAATAGCTTGTTGGAAAAATGTGGTGATTTAACATGCTGCCTGTACTGAATGCCTTGACAAAACTGCAAAATAGTGAGAACATTTTCATTAGAAATAATTGTCCACTATTAGCTTCCTAATGAAGTTTTGGTTAATTAACAGTTATTTACATGTGAAATATTAAGGCAGTTTAAACCTGTCCTTAATCCTCTCTCGTTCTTCATTTACTATAAAGCCAAATGAAAACCTGTAAATGAAGCTGTTGCTGAATCAAGGATTTTAGCACTGCCTCTGCTCAATAATAAGAGCTACTTGCAGCAGTGATCAGTACAGTGGCATCAGATCACATACAGAATGCTTCACGATACCATCAATCAAACTCAGATTTATCAAGAGGGATTCCCCATCTTGCACCAGGATAATACATGTCCTTCTGCATCATATGGCACAGCTGCAGGCAAGTGCTGTCTATAATCAATCTCCTCCTTTACAGGAATAGAAAAGTTTCAGTTCCATGTTGGTTACTTGTTATTTTTTTCACTGGGAAGAAGTTTTTCTTCTTAATTCTCTATCATCATGGAGAAATGATGGAAAACAGTTTAAATGTAGTTCCCTTTGAAAAAATTATTTCTCCTGCTATTAAATATGAAGTAGTTTGGACTGGATAGTATATTATTGGGATTATTGGAAAATCCCAATTAAAATAAGAACAAAGAAATCATGGTTGAACATCTAGAAATCAGAAATCAAGTAAATGCAAAAGCTCTGCGTTCAGAAGCATTGCAATCCAAATGGAAAATAACAGACTGACAAATTGCTGTTGACAACCCACTAGGAACTGAAGCTGTTGTATGGCTGTTTTCAAAGAATGAAACTTGTGACTGATGTGAACCTGACAACAGGGCTGAGCAACTTGCGGGTGCCGTGCTATTTCAGCAGGCACGCTCTTTGGATCAGGTGAACTGGAAGCTGTGGGGAAAACACAGGGTTGGTAAGACAAAAAAGGGGTTGACAGGGCTGCTGTGAGGCTGGCTAACTGATATATAACATGCTGCCTGGGAACAGGGTTACATCGGTGGGATCAGAAGCTCAGACAGCTCAAACCCGCTCTGCGGCTGCGTGGGGGTTGCAGGAGGGGTTGGGGGATGGTGGGAAAGGAGGTCAGATGGCTGCAGGCTGAGCAGGTGCCACCGAGGCCCTTGGCAACCAATGGCTGCTATGGCTGTTCTGTCAGCAGGACGTGATACCTCGGCTGGGCAGAAGGATGCATGGCAGAGCTGCCAGATGAATGAGGCTTGGCAAGCCTGAAGGTGGGGATGGAAATCTGGAGCCTCCGGCCAAAAGCAGGGAATTAGTCAAGTCCAGTCTGGATAGAGAACACTGCAAACAGAATTGCAGTTCACCCTATTTTCCTAACTAATCTTGTTATTTCTTGTTTTCCTAACTAATCTAGTTATTTCATGTGTATGCATTTTTGGTTTCTTTATATGCTTTATTATTTTCAGTTACATGAAACACAATAATTTTAACATAGCTGTGAAGATGGTTTAAATTCATGTTAGAAATGTGTAGAAGAAAGCACGACTGTAAATCTCCAAAATATTCTTATTTTGCACAAGAAACAAATTTTCAAATTCTTTGTAAGAAAAGCATACATTTTTCCCATATGAACACCCACAAAAAGAAGCAGAAATGAGAGACTCAAATTTTAAAAAGAGTATACATAAAATTAAGTTTCTAATTGCTTACTGTGGATGGAGTTAAACAGCAACTGAAAACAGATAGCTAAGTAAAACCTTAGGCATCTAGCTTTGGAAATCTTGGCTTTAAGAAGAGCATAACATATGCATTGACCCACCATTAGTGATTCTGGCTTACTGAATTGGCTGGACACAGCGACGGATTCCTGCCTTGTCAGCACTTGTATCTAGAGGAGGCATTGCCAGAGATGTGGTTATCCGTAGTCAGGAAACAAAAGACACTTGAACAGAACTTCATATCCTGTTTGTACTGTTTCATTCAAAACAGATTTTCATACTTTTAGTTGATTAATGTTAATCAGTCTGCTGGACTATTTTATCTGACTGTACTTTGTGTTGATAACCATATAAATCAAATTTTGCAGAACATTAGAGAATTTTGGATTAGATTCTGAAAGTTTGAATTTCATGTCCAGTGATTCATCAGTATTTTCATGAATGTGTGAGCTATTATATTCTCAATATAGGAAGTGAGAGACAGTCATACTTTTTATGAACTCTCTTCGGCTCATAAATTTATACAGATAAATAGATGTTCAAAAATATGTATTAAAAATATAGTCATTATTGTACTGTAAATTAATAGAGAGATCTGTTCATTGAATATATTCTGTCCACGTTTTGTAGAGAATCCAGCCCAGCAACCTGATTAGTAGCTCTGGATGGTGTTGTAAGAAAAAGTTCTGAAAAGAAATCATGAATCTGTACAAGTTTCAGGAGCTGCTTTTCTTATTACGTATCCATTTCTGTAGTCAAACACACAGTCCATCTGTCTGCAAGCAGCATAAACAATAGCATATGTTCACAGAGTGGCAAAGAAATTTGGAATTATATTTAAATAGAGGTCACAAGCCCAGAAATCCTGCACTGTATCTAGGCCTAATTGGTTTGCTTTTAAAATTTCATTGTGTCATCTTCCTTTACTTTTCAGTGAAAAGTTTTACAGGAAGCTTGCATACTGATGCAATCTAGTCATCATTTTACTGGTTTTGAAACTTAATTTTGCAAAAATTATGTTTGTCTACCTGGCATGAGGAAGAGAACAGTACAGAGAGAAAAGTAATTTATGAAAGGGGTTAAAAAGAAGAGAGAATGGCAAGTATCGCTTTATTTCTTTCTTGTTTTCACCAATTACGCATTTTGGAGAAGACTGGTATGTAATTTTGTCTGAAATGGAAAACTACTCAACTTCATTTTGCTTGTATAATATATTGTCTTGAACACTCCCCTGAAAATTCACTCTTTCTTTCTTTATTGGGAAGTTTAATATACCCCTAATCCATTTTTTATATGAGAAAGGATGAAAGAATCACAGGTTTTGTTTAAATTTTGCTCTCAGGTGGGCAATAAGTTCAGCCAAGAAGTTATTAATTGTTCATCAATAGTTATTAATGTGTCCAGCAGGACTAAGGCAGTGATCCTTCCCCTGTACACAGCACTGCTGAGGCTGCAACTTGAATTTTGTGCTCAGTTTTGGGCCCCTCACTACAAGGGGCTGGAGGGGCTGTAGTGAGCCTAGAGAAGGGCAACGGAGCTGGTGAAGGGTCTGGAGCACAAGTCTGATGAGGAGCAGGTGAAGGAGATGGGGGTGTTTAGTCTGGAGAAAAGGAGGCTCAGGGAAGTCCTTATCACTCTCTACAGCTCCCTGAAAAGAGGCTGTAGCCAGGCTGGGGGTCAGTCGCTTCTCCCGGGTAACTAGTGACAGGATGAGAGGAAATGGCCTCAGGTTGTGCCAGGGGATGCCTAAATTGGCTATTAGGAAAGTATTCCTCCTTCAAAAGGTTGTCATCCTTTGTAACAGGCTGTCCAGGCAAGTCTTGGAGTCACCATCCCTGGATGTGTTTAGAAGTTGTGCAGATGTGTCACTTTGGACATGGTTTAGTGGTGGACTTGACAGTGCTGGGTTAACAGTTGGACTTAATGATCTTAAAGGTCTTTTCCAACCTGAGTGATTCTGTGATTCTATGATTTTTTCCACAAATAGAAAAAAAAAACTCTGAAGATTCCTGCAGCACGTGTGCATATAGGGTCCTTGTTGGGATCCAACCTCATGACGTTTGTCTCTGCCCATGGGAGGAGGAGTTGATATTAGGTGATCTTTAGGTCTTTCCAAACCATGATTCTATGGTTCTATAGAGCAATCTTTTAAAGTAGTCATCACATTTGCTGTGAGCAGCAATCCTTATGGAGTTCACCTTGATGGCAGCTCCTGCAAAAGCGTTCATCACCACAGCTCCTTATCAAGAACCATGTCAGGAAATGAAAATATGAAAAAGAAGGAGACATAATATTCTCTTTATTGCTAATTATTAAGCAGTTTTTTTTGCTTCATTTATGGTAATTCTTTGAATACAAGTTTTTCTGTCTCTCTGTTAACTTCTAAAATAAAAGTAAAAAATGCCTACATAAGGTAAATATGGTTACCATTCATATCCACCTGCTTAAAATAGGAAAGTTCCTTTGCTAGTGACTTTAAAGAGAGAGTGGGAAAACCTGCTGTAAGACTCTACTGATCAAAAAGACATTCTTTCCTCTAGAAACTACAATTCTGAAATGTTCAAATCTCTTTTCTCTGATGTCCATTGGGTCAAATCTGCTCTTGCTTTGAGATCTAGGCTTAAGATCGCTCAGATTCTGTCTCCAAATTCTTACTCTGCTTCTGTCTTTTTTCCTTCCCTTTGGATAAACGCTTCATGCTTTGAAGTTTCCACAACTTATAAGTCAGTCCTGTGTAAATAGAGCTTAATACCTTTGAGCATGGCTAATTGGTTAATTAAAGTAACAATCTGAGCATAAATTAGATATAAACTTGCTAAGTGTTATATCACACATCTCATATCCACATATTAGACAATGCTCTGTGTCATGTTGATACTTATTTCCTTTTTCTCTTCTGTAATTTTATGTAAAAGCCCCACACCTTTATTTTTCATCCCTCTCTTTCCATCTCTCTTTCTTGCTTTTTTTTCCCTTCTCACTTTCCCTTTGTTTCTTTCTCCTTCCTTTCTCTTCCCCTTTTCCTCACTGCCTCTTTCCCCTTAAATTTTTTTCCTGGTGAGCAAATATATATAGGTGTCACCTTGGTACCTAGTTCTTTCAAGAGGCCTTCAATAAGGAATTCTCCCAGGCTTCGTGTGGTGCAGGTTGTGACAACCCCCCATTCAGCTGATTGGTTTGCCATAGCTGTTTGGGTGAGTTTAAGTCACTTGATCAGAATGTAGTCACTGGAATTCCATCAGAGCCTTGCTGTAGATTCTGCAGTGATATATTCACCAATTTATGATCGAGGATACATAAAAGGAAAAGGAACACAACTCATTAACTGAGATTGGAATTGGATGTGAAATAACCACTGGATTACACAGAAGTGACAAAGACTGTCAGGGAATATATGAACTCAAGTGTTTATCTGGACAACTGAAGAATATAGCAGTAGCAGCAGTAGATCTAGTCACAGCTGTTTAGTTGGTTTTCCACACAAGCTTTGCTGGCCATAGCTTGGTTACATTGTTCTTGGTAACCCAATTCCCAGTTTAAGGACAGGATAGATAGGCATGTTGACAAAAGCCAACACGTTCAGGTAACTTCTTTCTGTCACAGTCCTTGAAATGGAATGACTGGACTTTTTTTCACAGATGGTGGCATAGAACATGTGCAAGTGTTATCCCTCTTGACTTTCTGAGCTCTTCTGTTTTGTACTGATAGTATCTATTTGATGGTTTCTATGTGAAATAATTATGTGGTTTCTCCTCCAACATTAGAAACATGGTTATCATTAATAGTTTCTAATTTTTATTTTTGCAGTTATCTAAAACTTAGAGCTAAAAACTATTCTTTAAAAATTATTGTTGTTAAATATGAGTTATAATACATGAAATCACTTTTCTTCCACTTCCTTTGACCCCTCTTTTTAAATGGAAGAATACCCTAGGACTGACACGAAAAAGAATAGCTTCCCTGTCCTAAAAGTTATATCTGTATTCATTGTATTTATCTCCATTCTCACTATCTCTTCTAGTGGGAACATTGCATTGTCCACTGGATGGAAATAAAAGATAAGAAAATAACAAAAACTCTTGCTCAGGAAATAAAAACCGTTATTTAGGGATTAATATTTTAAGGGGATTGCTTGTAGCTCCACAGGAGCCTGTGTTTGACAAGTTTGAATTTTGCATTACAAAACATTTTCCAAGGAAAGAATGTTTTTCAACTCTGTACAAGAGGATAGAGAAATGCAAAAGACCTTACAAACACTGTCATAGCTCAGTCTCACACTCATATGGACACACAAGTTTAATCTCACTCAGTTCACCCCCTGGTGCTTCAGCTGCAGGAATCCAGGTTTTTTCAGATGTTTTTTGTGAGCCAGTCTATGAATTTGGCTGACTGAATTTCATGTCTGTGTAGCCGTAATGACAGTTACATAAGAGATTCTAAGAGAATTGCTGAGGCATCAATAAATCTAAACCAGAATGTTAAGAATTAAGAGCATGCATATGATTGCTGTAGGAAAGACTTCGATGGATCCTTCTGGAGTAGGCTCTGGGCATAATTTTCCTCCACTCTCCCCATGCGGATCCACTGATTCACTGTCTCCTACAGGTTGCTTGCCTCTCTAAGAATGCGCAAATACATCTAAGGGAAATTAAACAGATGTGTTGTTAGTGAGCAAAGATAAACAGGAGCTTTGAGACAATATGTAGAGGTATGTGGGGAAAGAGAGATGAGTTATATTCAATAGAAGTAGAATACAGGCATGGGAGCCCAAAGTACAGATGGGTGACAAAGTTAGGAAATGTACTGGACTTAGGTCTATCATCACAGATGAGGAGGCAATGAATGTTTTTTGCTTCCTCCATGTGTGCAGGAGAGCAACTGCTGGATGTGGCACATGTGGATATCAAGGGTTATACCCTTTCTCACACCTGAAGGTGTAGGGTAGAATAACCATTTGCCTGACTGATCCTCAGGGGGATGTGATAGTTCAAACAGGCTTGTGGGACACTCAATTTTTGTATGACAGGAAGAGATTTACCTGGATGGTCAGGAGGTCTTTGAATTAGCACCAGCTTCCAGTGCTTCCACTGCTTCCACTTGCTTGGATCAATGATGTTGTCCTTGTATAGTCTCTATATGGTTAATGTAACTGCATCTGGCCTTGCCTTGATTATGTGTGTGACAAGACTCATGAATCAAACCACAGTCTCTCTTTCAGTTGGTTTATAGCTATAATTATGTTCCATGTGTTTATTTTAATTTACATGCCTGTCAGCTGGGAAGAAGAACACTTCATAGAATTATTGCGGTTTTATCAGTTGTGGCAAATGATCTAATCTCTACTGAGTGTCACTATCTGCGAAATTGATTCTCTACATTTCTTATTTTCCTTTTTTTTTTTTTTTTAATGCAATCGAACTAAAGGATGCATCTTTGTATTCTTGGAAATGAAATAAAAATTTCATGTTAACTCAAAATGTGAAGTGGGGTCCTACTCGCTTAACCATTGTAAAATAAACCTTACATTACTTTGTAAATCAATCACATGATACAGATAACTCTTAAAAAATGCATCACAGTGTTGAAACTGGTTTATATGACAGTCATTACATCATTTTGCCATGAAAACGTGGTAAGGTATAGTCAATTCAAAAATGAAAGATGAAATTTTCATAACTAGCTTTTTTCATAAGCCTTTGTAGTTTTTAAAATTTGGTTGCTTAGTTTCATGTTCATTGCTTTGATTTATATTTCTACAGCCAAGATTTTTAAGCTTCTCCAAAGAAAATTATGAGGTTACATATATGCAAATTAACTTATATCCTGTATTATGTTTATTGATGTAGGCAAAGGGGTGAGGGGTTTTAAGACCTCTTATAAATGCCTTCTCTTAGGGTCTAGAAATCAAATACAACCTAACATGATCAGAGTTAAATATGCATAGATGATAACTGTGCCATGAACTTCAACTTCAGTCAATAGAAATAGGACACAGGATATGACAAACTTCTGTGGCAAATTTCTGATCCACAGATTACAAGAGTGAACAATTTGGTCATTCCCAGTTCTAGAGATGCCTTTTTGCAGCCATGTTTCCTGGATGGACCACACGGCCTGTCTGTGCCTTACCACCACCAAGTTCTAAAATGCAGAGAGAGGAACCAGGATAAAAAGTTTATATCTGATATTCACAGGTGAAGATGATACTGAAAAGGGACATTTTATTTTAGTATTAGCCTTAATGGGGCTTAGGACTTCACCAAAATGTCTGTGAGTCTGTAAGGCACAGTTTCCAAATTATAATGTCATCTCTCTAAGAAACCTCTTTTTAAAGATTCTCTCCTCCAGTTTCTAGTAATTATGATTCAAAAACATGATGCAATATACAAAATAACCAGGAAACAGAAAAATCACAACCCAAGAAATAATATATGATGACATGTAAGCATTTAATGGGTTCTAGAGACTTGATTTATAATTTTTGAAGCCTTGTATTTGGTGCTATAATAATTATAAGTTCCCCCAAACCTTCTGCTACTGAATGTCTGGTGCTGCCAGAATTGACTGGCAAATCAATGTCATTCTGAAGCAAGTTTTTAAGCTTTGAAATTTACTGATTTTTTCCCATGGTAGAACAATGAGAAAACCTTCCTGAAAACAGTGCTCTCAGAAAAATAGAATTTTGTGAAAAATATTGACTGAACCATGAGTTGTTGGATTTGAAAATTGTAAGTGGGCTGGTGTTTAGCTTCAGGCCTTCACTCTTCGTGGTCCAGAATTGTAAATTGTATACTCCTTTTTCAGTATCTTTCCTGACTTATCTAGGGCAGATCTTCTTATCCCAGATCAGTCTGAATTGGGCAAATAAAAGTCTTTGACACAGTGCTTTGCCATAGCGGCATTCCATCTGCAGGGATATCTAATTTTTATGTGCTCTCTAAAAACCCTCCCAAAGAAAATATCTTTATACCTTTTGTATTTTATAGAAGGTTTTAAACTTATAAAAAGAAAAAAAAAGAGGAAACTTTAGCAGCTGCATCTACATGGAAGTGTAGATTGTGAGGTTTCCATAGGCTCTGCTCTCAAATCAAACTCTTCTCACCAATATTCATGTGAATACATCTCTTTGTGTCTTGGGGGGAATCATGGAACAACAAGGTTAGAAGTATTTACAGGATCGCCTGAAAGTAAGCTTCAGACCATAAATAACAAGCCCAGCAACAAACTTAATGGCATAACTTGCAACTATACAAGAATTGAGAATATTCTGCAACTACCACAGAAAAGGGAAGGAATTGCATCTTATTGTGGGCTTTGTTTCCTGTAACTTATGTCCTTAGCTGTTGTCCACTGCTCATTCCAGCTACCTATAAGAAATATCTTCTTGGAGTGTTACAGTCAATGAAACAATTAAATGTTAGGACAAAGAAAAATGAAAACCATTGTTCTGAGCATAAAATTCTTCACTGGAGAATAGAGAAAAAATGTTTTAAGTGTTTGAAGGGTATAATATAGTATTTTTACTTCTTGTGACTATTGATACAAAGGTATCAAAAAACATTTTTGAGGTAAGAGAGACAAACCATATCTATAAACACATCTCTACTCATTGCTTATCCTTTTTGTTCTTCATTAGTCCTCAGAGAAGAATATGCCAATACAAGAGATGCCCAGAGTAGAAAGTTACTTGCAGAATGCACCTAACCTGTTATATTAAGTCAATTAGATGATAAAAGAGTCTTTCTTCAGGTGCTCATTTATTTGGCAGAGAAGTAGAAAAATTATTAAGAAATTACTAAAAAAATATGGAAGATTGTAAATGACTTAATTAACTTTCAAAAAAAGTCCAACTCCCCAAACTAGTGTAGAAGGATCACTAAAACCTGAAAAAGAAGTAGAAAGTGGGAAAAAGAAGACATGGCAATGAAGTCTGTGAATAAAAATACTGACATCTCTATGGCAAAGGACACTTTTCTTGGAGCAGAACTTGATGTTTTATGTTTGAAACTCTTCTGTTTAGCTTCTTTTGTACGTCCCATTTCAATACAGAATGCTTAGGGGTTTCCATCAGCTGCAGAGGACAAAGCATTCAACTGCAGGACCTTATCCTTAATGTTATTCTTCATAAGGTTACCAAAAATATGTAGGAATAAGGAGGCAGAAGACGCAAAATCCGAATGTAGTCGAGAAAAAAAAAATATTTAAAAAGAATCATGTTTATTTGTCTGGGAAACAAAACATGAGCATGTCTAAATTACACTTGAGACACTAATCTGTAGATACAGAATCATAGAATCATCAAGGTTGGAAGAGACCTTTAAAATCATCCACTCCAACTGCCAACACAGCACTACCACTGTAAACCCTAAACTACTAAACCAGATCATCCAGCACCAGATCCAGACACCTCTTTAACACCTCCAGGGATAGTGACTCCAGCACCTCCCTGGGCAACCTATTCCAGTACCCAACAGTGATTTTTTTTTTTTCTAATATCTAATCTGAATCTCCTCTGTCTCTGCTTAAAACCATTTCCTCTGGTCCTGTTGGTGCAGACATGGCAGAAGATACAGGCCTCCACCATGCAACAAACTCCTTTCAGGTACTTGTAGAGAGTGATGAGATCTTTCCTGAGCCTCCTCTTCTTGAGATTAATCAAACCCAGCTCCTTCAGCCATTCCTTATAAGAAATGTTTTCTAAACCATTCATGAGTTGCCCTTCTCTGGACATGCTCCAGCACCTCAATGTCCTTTTAAATTGAGGGGCTCAGAACTGAATGCGGAACTCCAGGTGTGGCCTCACCGTGCCAAGAACAGGGGAATGATCGCTTCTCTGGTCCTGCTGGCTGCACTGTTCTTGATAGAGGTCGAGATGCCGTTGGCCTCCTTGACCATCCGGGCACACTGCTGGCTCTTTTCGAGCCAGCTGTCAAACAGCACCCCCAAGTCCCTTTCTGCCAAATAGTTCTCAAGCCACTCCTCCCCAGGTTGTAGTGCTTCTTGGGATTGCTGTAACCCAAGTGCAGGACTCAGTACTTTGCCTTATTGAACCTCCTGTAGTTGTCCTCAGCCCACTGATCAAATCTTTTCCAGGTCTCTCTGTAGAGCCTTCCTACCTGTGAGCAGATCAACACTCCCACCCAGCTTGGTGTCATCTTCAAATTTGCTGATGCTGCTCCCAATCCCTGCATCTGTATCATCAATAAAGATGTTAAACTGGCCCCAAAACTGAGCCCTGGGGAGCACCTCTAGTGACCTGCCACCAACTGGATTTAGCTCCATTAACCACAACTCCCTGGGCCTGGCCAGCCAGCCAGTTTTTTACCCAGAGAAGAGTCTACCCATCCAGGTTGTGAGCAACCAGTTTTTCTAGAAAGACACTGTGGGAGATGGTGTCAAATGCTTTACTGAAGTCTAGATGGGCCACATTCACAGCCTTTCCCTCATTTACTAAGCAGGTCACTTTGTTGTAGAAGACCAGGTTGGTCAAGCAGCACCTGCCTTCCATAAATCCGTGTTGGCTGGGCTTGATTCCCCGGTTGTCCTGCACGTGCCGTGTAATCGCACTCGGGATGATCTTTTCCATAACCTTGCCCAGAACTTCGGTTAGGCTGACAGGCCTGTATTTCCCTGGATCATCCTTCTTGTAGATGGGTGTTACATTTGCTGATTTCCAGTCATCCAGAACTTCTCCAGTTAACCAGGACTGCTGGTAGATGATTGAGAGTGGTTTGGCAAGTTCTTTTCGCCATTCCCTCATTACTGTGGGGTGGCTCCCATCAGGGCCTATAACTTATGGGTGTCTGATTGGCAGAGGAGGTCACTAACCATTTCCTCCCAGGTTTATGGGGGCTTCACTGAGCTCCCTGTCCCTAAATTCCAGCTCCGAGGGCTGGGTATCCTGAGGACAACCAGTCTTGATATTGAAGACTGAGGCAAAGGAAATGCCTCAGTCTATGAAATATCACATAGGCTCATTCATTATAGCTTAAAGAAATACTTTTACAGGAAGATGTTTTACAAATGGACGATGTTTTTCAATTATGTGTGCTCCAGTTGCAGTATATCATTTTAGTAGTATAAATGTTAGTCTGGAATCCAGGAAATGTGAATCAATATCCTCGTTTGCCGTTGTGTTGCTGCAAAATCCTGTGTAGTTCCTTTCCCTCCTCTGTGCCTCAATTACTAAGAGAAAACATTTCTGTAGCAAAGTTTTTGTTAAAACCAATAGAAGAAAAGCATTTTATTGTACTAAATCCTACTCTTTTGCCATATTCAAAACAATTTGTGCAAGTTTTTTCTGACTAATGCTTGGAAATAACAAACTATTTAAGATGGCTCTATTTACCTTAGTCATAGAAATTACATCTTTGAAACATTCCACTGGACTTCACGAGACTTTCCTTTCCTGACCCATATTCATCAGTAAATATTTGCCGAATTCAATCATTGAAGTCAAAACAGCGAAGCCAATTTATACCACTTTATGTTCTTAATATTTTAGCTATGAGATTTCACTTGCCCCGCAGCAGTTTTGATGACTAATGGGCTGAACAAATTATTTTTATGGCATATCTTTCTGGTTCATACTTTTATATTCTACACTTATTAAAACTCCTACTTCAAGTGGTAAATGCTGATACAGTGAAGCATATGTACATATACTTTCACATACATGAATATTTTTTATTATTAGAGTACTCAGCCATGCATTAAATATTTTTTAATATTCTTTCAGCAGTTAAGAAATACATTTTACATTTGTCTTTTGCAGTCTTGTCCCTCTGAAACCTCGAATAAAACATTTCTATTAGCATCTCTAGTATATCTTGTAAGTAAAATTTCTAAACGTTACATTAGAGATGCAAGATCATTTTTGATGGTTTTAAGCACTCAGTATTATACAATAAACATTTGTGCAGTAGAATTTTTTCCTTAGAAAATGCATGTAACAGAACATGTATGTTGAGTCAATATTAATACTCTTTGCAATTTGGTAACATTTTTGTGACACAAAGGACAAAGAAAAGCAGAATTTCTTTTTGTAGAATCTTGTTTCTGTTTTAACTCCTATTATTCCACAGCACTCAGAAGCATCTGAGTACATGTGTCTTGAAGATGGAAGGAACTGATTCAGCCTAAATCAACTCTGTGCTGAGATAATATCATCTTTAAGATGATTTCTGCCAATATGAGAGATGCCCAAATTAGAAAGTTACTTGCTGAATGTACCTAACCTCTTGTATTAAGGCAATGAGGTGATAAAATTTAGTCTTTCTTCAGGTGCTCATTTATTTGGCAAAGAAGTAGGAAAGTTACTAAGACATTACTAAGAAAAATTTGGAAAATAAGTAAATTAATGACTAAATTAACTTTCAAAACAGTAATCACTGACTCCTCTAGAATCATGTTCCTTTAAGTAAATAAATATTTGGTTTGAGTTTTTGTTTGGGTTTTTTTTGTGGGCTTTGTGGTTTTGGTTTGTTTTTCTTTTCAGGTATTTTCTCATGCTCTTAAGGTATTTACATTTCTAAGGAACCTTCAGTCTTGCCTTGATTTTGGTGTGATTTCTACTGATGTGTAAAAATAGTAAATCATAATTCTACACTTTGTTTCATCAGTTTTAATATGAGGGATCAATACCCCAAAGTCATAAATACACATGAGAGTACTCACTTTCTCTATGAACTTATTCATACAAAACTGTCTTTAATCAAATCTAAATAAAGAGAAGAAGAGAAACAATATATGCCAATGCAGATCTGTTTGAAAGGCCAAGAACACAATGTGATTTATCATTTGGAAGGTAATGAGAACTTTAAAATTCAAATGAATAATGTGTGAAGAGACTCATGGTAGCAAATATATAACACTGCAAAAAGTTTGTTTGGTTTAGGTCACAAACAACTTCAGAACAGATATTTATATAAAGTCAGAAGAGATATTTGAATCCTGTTAGCCGTATACTGAAAATAAATAATTTGGAACTGAAGATTAAACTATAAAAATTTCCTTGGCACACTTGCACTTGAATGGGAGCTTGTAATTTACACAAAGCATAACTACATTTTTAATATGTAAAAGGCACATTAATCATTCAAATGCTAGAGCATCCTTAGAAGAGTCACATTGCTATGTGTCAGTGTAAGAACTATTTATAGGAACATTGATTGTTTTAATTTGAGAGTAAATACAAATTCTTCCAATTTAACCAAGTATTTAATAATTTAGACAATCACATCCCGATGAAAAGCAATGTTTTTCTTTCCCTAACAAATAGGCTGACCTTTAAAATGAGAAGCAACCTCTCTTATTGCCACTGGATGAGGAGATTTTATCATTTGATTGTGTCTCAAGTATTTTCATTTAATTCTTTTTCCTGTGTTCTTGAAGAACCCTGCTGTGTTCCTGCTACCCTAGATTTGACACAGACAACAAAAATTCGGATTCAATTCATACATTAAAATTATGTAGATAACAATCCTAAAGTAATCCTAAAGTCATATGTTTAAAGTATCATGTTAGTTTATAACTCTTATAGCATACCTGAACGGGACAGGGAGTAGGACAGTTTCACTAAAGAAAGCTGTGTACATTCTCTAGTACCATCAAGGAGTACCAAAATGTGTGAGTGTAGAATCCCACTTCTGAGATTGCTTCAGAAACTTGGTTTTGATTTGTTGACCTGAATAGTGCAAGTAACTCTTAGTTTATGTTTCCCATAAAGGAGTTTAGGAGTAAGGAAATCTCAGAAACAGAAGCACAGCAATCATTAGCAAAAAAACCCTCAAAATTTGCTTTCTGAATGGGATAGATATAATAAATGGGTTTTGATTTCTGGTCTATAAAACCCACACATGTGTCACACAATCACACTCACTGTACAGAGCAAAGTCTCATCAGTCGACACTTCTGGTCCAGCTGTGACCAGTACTGTGAATTCCAGGCAGTAAGACACTCGCTGTAGCTGGCAAGGTACCTAAGAGTACACAGAATCATAGAATGGCTTGGATTGGATCAGCTTAAAGATCATCTAGCTCCAACCTCCCTGCTGTGGGCAGGGACATCTTCCACTAGACCAGATTGCTCAGGGTCCCATCCAACCTGGCCTTGAACACATCCAGGGATGGGGCATCCACAGCTTCTCTGGGCAACCTGTGCCAGTGCCTCACCGCCCTCACACTGAAAAATTTCTTCCTAACATCTTATCTAAACCTACCCTCTTTCAGTTTAAAGCCATTACCCATTGCCTTACCACTACATGCCCATGTAAACACTCCCTCTCGAGGTCTCTTCTAGCCCCCCTTTAGGTACTGGGAGGTG
>VZTA01017776.1:58876-70954 GCA_013398855.1 Mohoua ochrocephala | reverse complement strand
ACAAAGGGGCGTTTTTGGACACAACCTAACTCTGCCTTGACAGCTTTGTCTGTGAATCACTTTTGGGCACGAACATAAAATGCTTGGGGTCTGGTTTTGACTACATGAGCAAAACCTTGGGATCACACCAAGGAATATCTGATGTCTCTTTCCTTATGTTTTGGGGCTTTGCATGAGTCTGAGGAGACATCAGGCAGATCTGGTCTGTTTGGAGGAAAGGCTGAGCTGGGGCTGGGAAAATGCAGATGTCAGTGGAGGGAAACAGGAGCTCTGAGGGCACAAGTCCTCTGCCCTGCTCACGGTGTCCCCTTTGGAATAAGGCAAATTGTGCCCCAGTGGACGAATGGACACTGGCACAGCTGGGATGGCACCATCCTGGCCCCTTCCTCCAGAACGTTCTGGAAGCAAAGAAGTCACACAAACAGTCTCCACCCCTCCAGGGTTGAGATGAGTCTCAGGTCTCAGCCATGTCCTGTCCCAGCTCTCTCCCTCCATGGTGCCACACATCCGGATGGGGCTGCTTGATGGAGCTGCTGCCTGGCACCAGGCAGGATTTGTGGGAAGGTATTGTGGGAAAAGGAAGGATGGAAAGGGAAAATGTTGCCCAAGGAGTCCTGAACATGACCTGGGGTCTACTGTGGCCCTACGCCGTGGTCTCTCCTGCCTGTCTAGGACCTGCTGTGGGATTCTTGTGCATCAAAGCAGAACGGCTTGAGTAAGGCAGGCTGAACGAGGCTTGTGTGTCTCCTGCTGTGCATGTCCTGCTCTAGAGATGGTTGAATCTGCATGAATTCTTTCTTCACTGGGCTGGGGTTAAACTGGAATATGGTTGCACCCTCACACTGGTGCTGCCGCCTCGCGCTGCTGGTTTGTACTGGGATAAAAAATACATCAGTGGACTTTAGCTTAGTTTACAAGCAGTGTGTAGAGTAAATCTGAACTCCAGGGAATTTTTAACTTTAAATTTCCCTGTATGACCCAAGCCAGACACCTCATCATTTCATGCCTCAGTTTCCCTGAGTCAGAGAGGAGGAGAACATCACGTTTGCGGCCTTGAATCATATTTAGGACAGGTTTGGAGGTGCTGGCGCATGCAGGAATGAGTGTTGTTGTCCAGCCTCAGAGACATGGCACAGCCCCTAATCCCTGCCCCAGGGAAGAGCTGTGCTGCAGCAGCTTTTCTTCATTCCCATGCTCCTAAAACCTTGCCAGGGAAGCATCCTGGGCTAGAGTTCCTGCTGAACCTCTAAGCCTCATTGTGCAGGGCAGATCTGGGATAGTCTGGGTGCTTTCCATGGGGTCCTGCTGAGGCTCAGCCTCTTCCAGGTAGTGCTCATCCCCCTGCTAAACCTACTCCACATCCCTCAGTGCTCACCCTTGTCAAATCCACCGAGTCACCGAGTATCCAAGGGCTCCTGTGCTGGTAAATGGGCACAAGCCCTCCCCACTCTGCCAAGGGGGGTTGCAAACTGCTGCAGGCCCAGGAATACTCCCTGGGATGCATCCTTCCTCTCTGGATGCAGAGATACTCCCTGGAACGCATCTTTCCTCTCCTGAACCTTCCTGGAGCCTGGGAAGGGAGAAGGATGCTTGCACTGCCGCAGGATGTTTTCCTTCCCAGAACGACAAAAAATGAGGGAACGCTCTCAGCTGGGACAAGAGGGAAATGTCCCGAAGCTGCCCCTGTGGCTGCCAGGGCAAGGGAGGGCAGGATGGGGACCAGGGATGCAGGGAAGGGGGCACTACAATTCCCAGAAGGCAGCGCGAGCCGGGGACCCCTCCAGCTTTCCACCAGCACGGCGGAGCAGAAGAAGGACACATGGGGGAGAAATCCCCCTCCGCTCCCTCCCGGCGCTCCCGCCGGCACCTTGGCGGTGGCTGAGCATCCCTCGGGGCGCTGCCAGCGCGGAGCATCTGCCCTGCCTGGCCCTGCTCCGCCGGGCTTGGCTCTTCGGCTTTGTTTGGCTTCATCCTTCCTCTGGTACCTCTCGCTGCTCTGGCCATAGACTTCCTTTAGGTCAGCCCGGCTGCGGCCACCGCACCATTTCCAGCCGGGTCTCGGCCGCGGCGGTGCCGCCGAGGATGCTCCGGAGGAGGGAGAAGCCAGCGCGCACCCGAGGGACCGCCCAGGTAAGGGGCGTTCGGCCACCAGCCCTTCCTGCGTCCCCGGAGCCGAGGGAAGGACACGGCAACTCCCTGGGACCTGGTTCTGCCCTTCCTTCAAACCCTGAGCCCCGGGGATGGCGGGGCTGGAAGTAAAGGGTGGGTTTGGATGTGGGGGATCTGGAGAGTAGAAAGAGGGGGAAAAAATAAAAGGTAGAAAGTAGGCAGGAATTTCTTCTTTAGCGTTGATCTGAGTTTAAGGATTTGTTGCTTTTTGCCAGAATTCCTGGCAATTGAAACGCTGCTGCCAATGAGAGGTTTCCCCAAGGGACAAGTGTGAGCATCCCTGGTGAGGGGAGAGGCCGTGGGCACTGCAGTGACCCACTGGCACCTGCGGCCCCCTGTAGCCCCCCCAGCATCACCCAGGAGGGTCCGGGGTTAATGACTTTCCCTAATAAAGACACAACACTGAACTTTCCTGAGTCCTCTTTCCAGCCTGGCTGCTGCTGAGGCTTTGTCTGCTTTGAGATAAAACCTGTTGTGTTGTCACACAGCTGCTCTCCCACCCACGAAGAAGTGCTGGGGTGTCTCCCCTCCAACAGCAAACACTGAGCCCAGTTCCTGCTCCAGGTGGGTGTGTTTTGTCTCTCCTGGCTCAGTATAACTTTGCAGGTGGTTGGGTTTTGGCTTTTATTATTATTATTATTGTTATTATTGTTACTGCTATTATTGGTTTTGTTTTCCTGTGGTTCCTCTGTACCATCATGAAGAACTCTGCTGGGATGGGAGCACCATTGTGTTCATAGCTCTTACCAGCAACAGTGGGATCCAGATGGATTGGCTGGCGGGGAAACACGTGGCATGACCAAATCTGAAGTAATTTTCCCCATTATAACTGCAATATCTGCCCAATTAATTAACCACGCTGACCCCTCTCCTCTGATGAGCTCATAGCTGCAAACATCCAGCTGCTCTTGGGTGTTTATGCTCCACATCTCCTGCTGCCTGTCCCCTGATCCATGGCATCCCCTGTCCCCAACCCCTGCATCTCAGTGATAGGCTCCCCAGGGACTCGTCTTCCCAGCCACAGCCCCGTTGGCATCCCAGACCTCCAGGGATGAGATCTCAGCCTGTGTCCCTGCTGGCCTCCTGCCCCATACCTGGAGATTTTGGCAGCCTCACCTTGAGCCATCAGCGCAAGCCTGCCCAGCCACGTGTGCTCCTGTCGACAGTCATCCTCACTGCCTTCCTCCCCTCGGCCTTTCTGGCTCCTTTCCCTGCTGGAATCCACCCTCCTGATGGGAGACATTGCTCACATCTCTGTTGGCCCTGATTTATTTAGTTTTCAAATGGAAATACGTAAGGACCCAGACCCTGATGCCAACTGGACCCTCTTGAGGAGGACAAAGTCACTTCAGCCTCCAGATTTCGCTTCTCCAGCTTCCCACTGAGGACACCACTGAGCTGTCCTCCCCTGTGCATGGAGATCTGTCCATCCAAAGCAGGGCACCCCAGTTTTGCAAGTGATGCCAAGTTTGGGGTTTCTTCTCAGTTCAGGGGATCTCAGTTGCTGCACAGCCACTCGCCAAAAATGAGTCTAATTACAATAATTACTGCAAAGTGCATTATTTCATTAGCTTATCTATCTTCTTGGTCAAAGGACAGAGGACTATTCTGAGAGGAAATCACTAGCATGGCAGTAGTAGAGCTCAGTGTCACTGCAGCAGGGAATGCATCGCAGACTCCCCAAAACTTTGGGAAATCATCCTGTTCCTGCCCTCTCTGCCGGTGTCCAGTTGAGCCTGTGGCTTTGTAGGCCTCGGGTTCAGTGTCTTGTGGAGCAGCCAAGGTGCCACCCACTGTGTTGATGTACTGAACACAGGAGGTGGAGAAGAAATAATAACCTAATAATTTTCTCTTTATTTTTTCAGTCCGGCAGTTTGAGTCTCCAGGAATAGCAGAGAAGCCTTTCCAGGAATGCCAGGGAAGCCTCTCCAGATGAGAGGAGGATGGAGATGGAGCTATAAGCATTTCATCTGCAAGCTGAGGTGTCAGAAGGCTGAGGAATGAGGAAGAGCAGCACACCATGTTGGCCCTGAGCTGGTGTAGAGCGGCAGCACCCTGTTCCCACAGGGAATGCCGTGCATCCATTCCAGCACTCTTTGATGTGTGTCCTGGTGGTTTTTGCATCTCCACAGACGATCCATCCTCACTGTGGCTCTGTTGCACCCATGGGCTGCCTGGCAGCCATTGAGGACCTGCCGTGAGGGACACGGTTAAACCCAGGGGGCCACAGACACATGTGAGGAGTGCGGGAAATCCTTCAGCAGGAAGGGGAACCTGAGGAGATCCACACAGCAGAGGAGGTCTTCCCTTGCGGGGCGTGCAGGCGGCGCTTCACCACCCGGGGCCATCTGGCCACCCACCAGAGCATCCACACAGGGGGGAGACCCTTCCGCTGCAGGGACTGAGGGCACTGCTCCCACCTGGGGATCTGCCTGGCTGCCCACCAGAGGACTCACAGCAGGGCCAGCCCCTTCGGCGAGAGCCTGAGCTCCAGGATCTCCCTCGGCGCCTGCGTGCACACCCACGGCGAGGGGATCCCATTTGCCTGCGCTGAGTGCAGGAGGAGCCTTGTGGAGAAGGGCACCCTCACGGCCCACAGGGAGGTGCACAGGCGGGAGAAGCCCTTCGAGTGCCCCCCAGTGCAGCAGGGGCTTTGGGCAGAGGGCCACGCTGCTGGCTCACCAGAAGGTGCACCTCGGGGGGGCCCTTTCGTCTGCTCGGAGTGTGGGAAGGGTCTGAGCACCAAGAGCTACTTCAGTATCCACCAGAGGAACCACGCCAAGCGAAAAGGGCACAGCAACAGTGTCGTCCGGATTAAAGAGGAGCCTGATTTTGGCTTCAGGTCAGAGGAGAGTGTGCTGGAGGACATGGCCCGTGAAGGAGATGTGGCCCAGGGGCGTAGCATACCTAGAAACCCATCAAACTCAAAAAACCCTCCTTGGAAAATCCAGGTGAAGGAGGAACCAGAACCACCCACGGATGGCACAGCGAGCACTGCCGCAGCAGCCTGCCAGAAACTTCACGTCAAGGAAGAGCCACCAGAAAACCCAGACTATGGAAAGTTCTTTGATCCAAAGATCCCACCGCCTGTCTCACAGGGGAGACAGCCCAAAAAGGAAGGTGATGCTGATGGGCAGCAGGAACAGGGAGTCCCCATAGCCAGGAACCAGGTGCTCTGTGTGAAGGATGAACCAGAGGAAAGCATTGATTTTGGGATGTGTTATGGACAGAAGCCAAACCTCAGTGCTATCCAGAGAATCCAGATTAAAGAGGAACCTGGTGTGGAGGCCAACCATCAGGACAGCCAGAACCCAAAGAGGAAGCAGGAGAAATGCTGCCAGCCCACCAAAGAGGGGATGCTGGAGAACCATAAGAAATCCATGTCCAGGAAAGATCCCTCAGCAAAAGCAGACCCCAGGGGTGAACGGACGTTCCCCTGCCCCGAGTGCGGGAAGAGCTTCAACCAGAAGTCGAACCTGACGAGGCACAGGAAAATCCACACGAGCGAGGGGCCCTACAAGTGCGGCGAGTGCGGCGAGAGCTTCCGCATGAACCGCAAGCTGCGGCGGCACCAGCGCGCCCACCTCAGCGAGCCCTTCAAGTGCC
Organism: Mohoua ochrocephala; assembly: GCA_013398855.1. NCBI lineage: Eukaryota > Metazoa > Chordata > Aves > Passeriformes > Acanthizidae > Mohoua > Mohoua ochrocephala. The sequence continues at coordinate 65,179 of VZTA01017776.1, read as the reverse complement.
CCGAGTGCGGCAAGAGCTTCACCCAGCGCTCCAACCTGCTCCGGCACCAGAGGATCCACACCAAGGAGGAGCCCTACCAGTGCCCCGAGTGCGAGAAGACCTTCAACCAGAAGGCCAACCTCTTCCGCCACCAGACCATCCACGCCCGCATGGGGCCCTGCAAGTGCACCAAGTGCGGGAAGTGCTTCCCTCATAAGCGCCACCTGATCAAGCACCAGCTGCTGCACTCCCGAGGGGGAGCCCACAAGTGTGGGGTCTGTGGGAAGCGCTACCGGCTGAAGAAGTACCTGAGGAGGCACCAGAAAATCCACATGAGGGAAGGAGCTGCTCCCTGCTAAAAGCTTGGGGAGAACACGCGGACTGGACCCCACCACGCTGAACAGAGGGCACTGGGCCCTGTGAAGAGTGAAAGGAAGAGTTCAGCAGGTGTTGTGCCTGCTCCTGAGGGAAAATCTTTTGGGGAAAGGGGAGGGATGGAGACAAACTCTATGTGTGCAGGATCTGGAAGTGGGCAGGTCAACCTGAGGGGACAGTGAGGCCAAGGGGACACAGGACAGCTGAAAACCAGTCCTGTACCACTTTTCCAAGTACAAACCTCGGGGTATTACTTGCTCACAGCTGTGGGATGGGGCTGGAGAGCCAAGCACTTGGAGATGGAGAGAGAAGAGCTTGGCATCCTTTGTGCTGGTGTAATGTGCCACTAAAGGCTGCCAAGGTTGTGGATGCCAAAATTACCTTGTGTGGACAATATCTAACCAGGAGTATCAGGCAGGGTTCATTTTTGTGACATCACTGTGTTTCTGAGAAAGACGAAGGGAACCTCTGCCCTCTAGGCAAGGGTTTAAACCAAGTCTCCTCCCTCTGATCCACACCTTGATCCTACTGAGCTGATGGACCCTTGTCAACTGGGCGATACAGATTTGGGAAAAACTACTGCCAGCCAGATGAGGGTTTCAAGCCTTGAATCGCCCAAATCAGGCTCCCAGAGTGGTTTAATCTGGGTGGTTTAATTAAAGTGAGTTATGCAAAACCAATGACTTATCCCAAAGCCAGCCCAGAGGCCAGTGGATCGTGTTCTGGTTTGTAAATCAGAGTGGCTTTTCTTAGCATCGAGTTTCACATCCCTGATGAGTAGGTGGCTTTGCCACCACGAGTGCCAGAGGCATCGGTGACTTCAGCAGCTTGAGAAACTTGAACTGGCTTTCAGCACCTGCTTCCCTGCCTGTTACTGTGGTGCTCTTGGTAGGATATGGACTCCACTGGGCATTCAAATTTATGGATTTAGGGAATTCAAACCGAGCAGCAGGAATAGGTGAAAAACTCTTTAGCCTTTGTGGACGAGAGAACTGGAAATTATTTCCCTCTAGGGATGTTTTCCCTTCCTTTCCTTGGTGTAAAGGGGACTGTGCAGCTACTCAAAAACATGGACAATTTAGCAGCTGTCATCACTCACTGCTGATGGTTTGTTTGAGTGTTCCCTGGTCAGGTGAATCTTTGTGTCTTGAAATTCCCTGGTGAAGCAGAGATGTGGATAGAATCCACGGTTCCCCAGTATTTCTTTCCAGCACTTCTATGAGGACACCTGGCTAAGCAAAAACACACTTTGGGGTTCCTCACATTGTTGCTTGCGCACTCCTGTGTTGTGTGTGACTTTGTCATGATGGCTCAAGGATGACCCTGAATGCAGCTGCCAAACCACAAAAGCAAAATAATTTTGGTGTTTGGACTCCCTCAGCCTTTGGCATGCCTCAGGGCATGATTTCAAACAGCAAAGCAAGCTCTGACAGCCTCTGAAGGAGCCTCAGTCCCCTCACCTGTGAACTGTGGATAAAATGGTTCGTGTGAAGCTTCCCCTCAAATCCCTCTGCTCTGGTGGGAATTCACTTTGGGACAGAAAAGGCAAATATATGGGTGAAAACAACAAGTTTAGGATGTTCCAGGGAAAGCTAACGATCACCCCTATTAGAAAAATGGGTCTGGGCCCTATGGTGGGTAGAAACCTCTCTGCAGGACTGAGAAACTGTTCCTTGGGAATAATATGGCTGAGCTAAACTGGATGTCCTGGTTTGAGACAAATTAGGAGGAAACATCCTCTAATAGAAGGCAGGTTTCAGCAGCTCCTCCTTCACCAGGTTCAGAAAGAAATTTCTTGGAGGGAAGTGGAAGAAAAAGTTGTTTATTTAACGAGCAGGGTGCACGCAGGCACAAGAGAATGAATAATGTCAAATAATAAAACCTCTCGCTGTGGAGAAGAGCTGGTAGATCCAGAGTCCTTTCTGTAGGTGTGGCTCTGCTCTCTCCAGACCTGGAGTGCAGCGTGGGCCCCTCAGGGCTGCGGTGTGGGGCCTCCCAGTGATGTTGTCCAGACCGGAGCGAACTGAGCAGTCCCGGGAGAAGAAGAAAAAGCCACAGTCCCAGGAAAAATTCTTGCCTCAGCTAATGAACGAGAAGCTAGCTAAAAAGCAAAGAATTTTAACTCTCTGTCTCTCTTCTGAGAAACAGAGCAGAGAGCTGGAGAAATGCAGGAAGGTGCCCCCTCGGCTCTGCAGCAGAGAATGCAGGGGAGTGTGTGTGTCCTTGAACACAAACCACGCTGAAGAACTCACTTGGCTTCCCCCCCCTTTTCTCTTGGACCCAGTTTTGAAGGCACAGAAAGGCACAGGATTCGTGTCTGGGCAATAAGCAGGAGATAGGGGATACAGCATCATAAAGTCACCCCAAGACACTGGACAAAACAAAACGGCCTCTGTTGGAGTTGCTGAGGAGCAGGGGTACAGCAGAGCCTGTCAGTGGGGACAGAATGATGGATGGCATTTATTTCCTTTCCATCAGCCTGGAAGCTGTAGAGACTTTTGCCAGGAACAGGAACTGCCATGAGAGGATTTCCAGCTGTATTATTTTGTCCCTGCACAAAGACAGGGCAGTGAGTCAATGCCAGCAGCTCTCCTGGACATCACTGGATCTTCCACCCTTCACCATGGCCAGTCCTACCTTTTGGGAAAATCAGGGCTGACAGTTTGTAATGTCTCCTAAATAAATAAGTATTCAAAGCAAAGGAGGAAACAAACTGAGCCTCTTTTCTGTTTTTTTTGTGGGGGGGTTTATCGTAAGTATCACCGAGAGAACCACACTGTGTTCTACCCACACTGCAACAGGTGAGCAGTTCCAGAGCCAGACGTGTACCAGTAGCAACCACATTTAACTGGGTTTAACTGGGGATTATCACAGAATCACAGAATGGTTTGGGTCGGAAGGGACCTTAAAGATCATCCAGTTCCAACCCCCCGCCATGGGCAGGGACATCAGGATTGAACAAAGCCAAATCCTCACAGTAGCAAAACAGTCTTCATCCTTTTCTCCCTAACCCCATTAAAAGGGCTCCCAGATAATAATGAAATGCTTAAAATCCAAACCATTGCCCCATTTTGCACTGCAGAGGTGTAACAGAAAGGCACCTTTGTAAGCGTTCCCTGAGCAGTCTCCCTCACCGAGGAAAGGGATGCCCGCAAGGCCTGGTTTTACAGTGAATTGAACAGGGTAAGACTGAAACCAATGCAGTTAAACCTAAGTAAAAGTCGTGTTAATGAAGAGAGAGCCAAGATCTGATGACTTTTAAAAAGAAATCTGGTTTTGCACTGTAGTGAGGCTTATCTTGAGACGAGTTAGGCACATTTTTTCCATGGATTTCAGGAGGAATTTGGCCGAGGATCACCTCATTGACAATCTTTGTTTATGACCTCAGCACCAGTTCTGTCTCCAGCATTCAGCATGGCCTGTCTGGGTGGAGATGGAGCTGGGGACAGGCTGTGGTGGGCAGTGTTTAAGCAAGAGAGCTCCTCCCGTGCTCGATGGGACACAACTGGTGCTTGGCGTGTTCTGCTGCGGTGGGAACGAGAGGGTCCTTGGCTCCAGAGCAAACATCTGCTCCACCAGAAGTGCCTTGGGATGTTTACTTGTCCTTTGAGAACAGGACAGTTCCCATGAGAACTGCTTGGAGAATCCCAGGCTGCGGAGAAGTTGGTGTCCCCAGAGATGAGGCGTGAGGGAAGGAAAAAGAGCAGGGTGAAAACTGGGTGAGCAGCAGGGTGCTGAGTATCAGACACTTCCACACGAGCTTTATCTGCTCGGATTTGAGTCTCAGCCTCCGTGGGGAATGAGTATTTGCTCACCACCACCACCTCGGCTGCCTCTCATCCCATCCAGAGCCAAGGGGATGCTGCCAGGTGGCACCACGTGGGGCCAGGTTATTGAGCTCAAGGTGTGCGTGGAACCACCGCCTCCATCTCCTGATCCAAAGCACAGCCCCTCCCTTCAGAGGGATTTCTTGTGCTGGAACAAGGCCAGGGTGAGAGATCTCCATCAGAGCACCAAAACTTCTGACTTGGCACCCCCTGCAGACCTGAGAGAGGCCATAGAAAAATCTGTGGTCTCAGCCAGATTTAAGGTCCCTTCCAACCCAAACCATTCCATGATTCTATGATTTCATCCCCAGGAAAGGCACCTGGCTCAACAGCACGAGGTCACGGATGCCAGGGGAACTCCTTTCTCCTTTGCCTGAGGCTTCTCCTTCAACAAACCAAGTGTGTCACCTCACATCCTTAACCAAAAACCAACAGAACCAACCAAAACAAAAAGAGACCCTGAAAACATCCACTTCACCCTGGGTTTCGTCATTTATTTTGTAACTGGGAAAAGAGAACCAAAGAGGGTGTTGGTGTCGTTCCTTTTTGTGGTCACTTGGCAAGGCCCTGGTGAGCCACAAGTGTGACAGAGTGAAGAAAGGAAAACTGGAGTTGTGTTTCCCAAGGTTTCAAAATTCAAATATAATAGCCTTTCTTTGCCCTGAGGGATACTAAATTCCTGTAAAAGACAGGTTTTCCAGCCTAATTTTGGAAATGGAGAAACTAAGGGAAGCTTTGGATCTCAACAAAATGCCACAAGCAAGCTATGTCAGAGGCACACCCTCATCATTCTGTTCCCCCATCCCGTGCTTTGAAACAGTTGTGGACTCATTTAATCTGAATAGTGACGTCAGGAGAAATTGGTTTGACTTCTAAGTGACACACATTTGAAATCAGAAAACACAAACTACACAAAATATGCAGTGCCCACACAGACTGAACTCCTTTTTCACAGTAGTATTATTTATTTAAAAAAAAAAAATAATAATGAATGAAGCAATAATATTTTCTTTAAAGAGTCCTAATTCTGAGAGTGTGTCCCCAACATTTTGACCTGTACTGCCAGAGCTGCTGTCAGGAAGGTGCTGCTGATAAATAGCCGGGCAGAGTGGCTGTGGCTGTGTGACTCAACCAGGCCAAGGACACTTCTCCAGCCCTGAGGGCTCCCAGCTGCCCTGCATCCGTACGGCTACGCTCCATTTGGGATGGCATCATGCAGCTCTGCCATGGGACTCACCCCTGGCTCCAGCTCTGGCTCAGGCTAAAAGTTTCTGCATGAGAGTTGAGAAAATTGCGCTCTGGTGCACAGGAACATCTTTTTTTTTTTTTTTCAGTGATGTGGCTTAGAGTTCCCTTCACCCTGAATCAGCACACGTCCAGCAGCCACCAAACGCTCCAGGAGCTGCTCCGTGACCCAGGCTGGCAGGAGCATGGATTTACTGTGGGTTTCTGAGGGCATCAGCACTGCTGGTTGTAGGCAGAGCCTAATCCAGGCAGGCTGCTACAGAGCACCCAGCAACGGGCTTGCCTGGGAGCTGGGGGGTCACAGGGACACTCGCAGCCACAGGGAGAGAACAATTTTCCTGGACTCTGCCTCACCCTGTCAGGCAGGGGATGCTGACCTGGGCCCTGCCACTGTCACGCCAAACCTCCTCTTTCAAGCCACCTGAGAAGGACCAATATAAATGCCTCAACATGTGTCACATACGAGGTGAAGGAAAATTCCTATTCAAAAAGGAATTTTTTATTTACAATAGTTCCCTGTGTTGCCCTGTCTCCAGAGAGGCTTCACTTGGCAGTCAATCGGGACAGAGAAAACTTCCATGATGAGACTGCGAGCGGCTTTCGCCCTCCCGCCCCCTCACGGACGCTTGTGGTGAGAGCAAGTACCCGGATGCCCGCCAAAAATGCCCGCCAAAAACGGGCCCGAGGAGCCGAGTTGGGGGAGGAGTTTGGGGGGGCTTATAAAAGCAACTGGCTGCAGCACCAGGGGTGTGCGGGTTTTTTTTTCCTGGCTTCTTGGTTCTTGGGTCTTTGTCTTCGGGTCTTTGTCTTTTTGCTTTGGATCGTTTGGAGGGTCGGCTTGGCCCCTTCTGCTCCCGCCTTCGCACCCTCCTCCCTG
>VZTA01017776.1:24391-58771 GCA_013398855.1 Mohoua ochrocephala | reverse complement strand
CCAACCCACCAGGGAAGCCACACAAAGGCACTGCTAAGTTCGTGACAGCTCCGTGTGCCGAACACACAGCCGGGGTTCTGTGGGAACGCTGTCCCCTGTCTCCTGTCTCTCTCTCTCTCTGCTCCCTTTTCTTGTTTTTCCTCCCCCCTCCCTTTTGTAAGAACACTCAGTTGGTTTTCTTTTGTTTGTTTGTTTGTTTGCCTTTGGGTTTGTTTCTTTCATTTAATTTCAATAAATGGTTCTCAGATATAATATTGCCGGATTCGGGCTTGGTTTTTCGTCAGAGAAATCGATCAAAAGAACCCTTCCCGATTTTCCCCTTTTATAGTGGAACGGGACACCACCTCACTATATTTTTTCCCTTTTGCAAAGAGTTTTGAGATCCACAGACAAAAAGGCCATGGAAGAGGAGAGCAGAAGGGCTCATGGAGTGATTCTTGGGGGTGTCCTGTGCAGGGCCAGGAGCTGGACTCGATGGTCCTTGTGGGTCCCCTCCAACTCGGGATATTCCATGAATTCTGTGATTCTTTCCTTGCCCATCTCCAAGGGGCTCAGCCACAGGAACAGAGTGAAAGCATTCACATGGACAGCACGGAGGTACCTGCTGGGGATTTAGGATGCAAAGCAGCTCAGTTTAGCTGCTTAGAAATAGCAATTTAAAAAGGGAACTACTGTAAATAAAAAGCTTTTTCCATCCTGCCGCAGCATGGGCACTGCATTTCCCTAAAGCAACACCTGGACACCAAACTTCAGCATTCTGCAAGGAGCATCCCCACCAAGGACTACAGCTCCCGGGAGCCTGCAGCCCTGGCAGCCAGGCAGGGCTCCAGCAGGGAGGCTGGGATCCCCCCACCCATGTCCAAGAGGTTTTTGGAAGCGTTCAAGGCCAGCTTGGACAGGATGTGGAGCAACCTGGTCTAGTGGAAGGTGTCCCTGCCCATGGCAGGGGGGTGGCACTGGATGATCTTTAAGGTCCTTCCAACCCAGACCATTCCACGATTCCCTGACTCCGTGGCGTGACTGCCAGAGCTCACTTCAGCAACAGCAAGAAGGGATTCACGACCTTCTTCACATGGGGATGGCCGTGCCCAGAGCAGCACCTCCCACCCTCCCGCTCCCTCCTCAGCTGCCAGATGATGCCTTTGACTTTGCACAAAGGTGCTAAGACACCACACCACGCCCATACAACACTGACTTTCAGCACCTGCACACGCCTTTGAGGCTCAAGCAGGCTCCTTTCCCACTGAAATCACCTGGTGGGGAGCCATCCCCTCCCCTCTGTGCTTTCAGCAGCGCTCACTGTTGCCGGATTTCGTGCGTGCCCTGTGCTCCATCTCCCCGCTTTATTCCCTCCCAGTAGATCTGTTTGATTTTGAAGATTCCCTTCAGCGTTTCTGTTCTTTTAATTGGCCTTTTTTCCCTACATTTGTTTCGCTGGTGGTAAACTCATCAGCCCTAAATAGGCAGAGTGATAACAGACCGTGATAACGCGAACTTACACGGAGCTACCACGTGAAAAGCAGGGAGTTAATCCATTCACTGGAAAACAGGCCGTGGTGGAGGGCTGCTGCTTCCTGAAAGCTTTGTAGCCTTTTTTTTTTCTTTTTTTTTTTTGTTTTTTGTGCAAGATGTTCTTGCTCCAGTAATCTTTGCACAGCTCTGCCCTATTTCTGCAAGCTACAGACACAGCCAGGCTGGCTCAGCCCTCGCCCCCCGGTCCCCCCCGGCCTCGCCCCTGGCTCGGGGATTTGCTTTCAGGAATGGAATGACAGCGAGGAATAAATTACCCAGCGCCCCTTTTCTGCCTGATTTCTTTTGCCCACGTTGTGCTCTGCTAATAATCCCTCTGCACACAAACAAACCGGAGCCGGGGCCGTGGAGAGGCGGCCACGGACATCACATGGCAGAACTCCTGTCCTGATGAGGTGACGGCTTTTCCAGCCAGGGGATTGTGAGTGATGAGTACCAGACTGTGTTCCTGGAGCAGGGATACGAGGAGAAAAGGCTTTGCCTCAGCATCTTCCAAATGAGACCCCGGAGGACAATTAGGGAGCGAGCACGGCCTGGCTGGACACAGCTTTGGAGGAGAGAAGCAGCTCTGTGTTTCTGGGCTGGGGCTGGGGCTTTCTAGAAAAGTTTGACAGCCGTGGGGTGAATGGAGATAAATTCTCGCAGCAAAGCCTCTCTCACCTGCAAATCTTCCCAGGGTCGGGCGAGAAAATAAAGCAAGTTTGGGATAGAGGTGTTTTTCCCTGCCTCAGTGGGTGAGGGTCCACAGGGTGGGATTTTCGGGGGTGTCCTGTGCAGGGATAGGAGTTGGACTCGATGATCCTTGTGGGTCCTTTCCAGCTCAGGGTATTTTGTGATTCTGTGATTCTGTACTTCATCTCATCTGAGCTCCTGATGTAAACACCTGAGCTGGCCACCCCCTGTTCGAAACCGAGGGAAAGAAACAAAGAGATGGGAAAGTGATTTTCCTGCTCCATTTAAACTACGACTCTGGGATCAGATGCCAGGACTCTTTCTGGCTGTGTCTCCACAAGCAGCAAAGGGGAGCCAGGCTTGGGGTGAGACATCCCCATCGGTCCATGGTGCTTTCACCCTATAAAATCCAACCTATTCAGGAAGAACAGCCAGGAGTTTTTAGTTATTAGACAAAATTGGTGCACGGGGGTCAGCGCTGCAGACGTCTCTGGTGCAAAAACTCCCCTCTGGCAGTGTTGGCTGTGCCGATGGAGCTCTGCCTGCAGGCTCTTCTCTGAGGGAGGTTTGGGGTGCAGACAGGAGGGTGGAAGGGCTGGTATAACCCACAGAATTCCCCAGTTATGTTTTTTATAACTTTGTTTTCATTTAGCGGTAGGCAGAAGGCAGCTGGGCAGGACATGGAACAGCAGGAGTGAAATATTAATATATGATCCAACGTTGTTTGCTGTTCAGAGAACAAAATAAACTGCATTTTGTACTCATCCTTCATTTTAACATCAGATCCCAGAAAGCTTTTGCTGCATGGGATCCTCCAGCTACGAGACTCACTCTTTCCCCGTGATTTTTTCTGCATGTCCTCTGATTTGCAGTTAATTTGCCTCTCTTTTTCTAATTAAAGCTGTGCTAAAGAAAGATGTGCATCAGTGCTGTCGGATTCAAGTCACCCTGAATGGGATGAGGGTGGGGGAGGTAAGAGCTCGGGATGGAAGCACTTAAGACCAGGAAACCATCATCCTCATCTCGATTCAACCCTTCATCCCGTGGCAGGTCTGAGGGGAAATGGTGTGAGGCTGAGGTTTTCCTGCAGGAATCACTGAGGAGGAGCTGAACTTTCCAAGTGTCCCTATAAACATCTGGAAAAGCACACTCAGGGTCCTCGCTCCTCTTGGTGTAAACCAGTCTGGAAAAACCTGTCACAAACAGAGGCACCTGGGATGCTCCTTTGGGGACTTCTCTGAGCCAGCCGTGTGTCACAGGCCACTTGGTGACCCGGTGGGATGTTTCAAGGCCAGGTTGGATGGGGTTTGGGGCAACCTGGTCTGGTGGGAGGTGTCCCTGGACATGGCAGGGGATTGGAACTGGATGAGCTTTCATCTCCCTTCCAACCCAAACCATTCCATGACTCTGCGATCCTTTCCTTAGCTATTTTCCAAGCAACTCTCACTGAGCAGCTGAATTTCTGGATTCTCCAGCCTCCATCGATCCCCATTTCCATCTGCTGGTTGAGAGAGCAGCTCTGCTCCTTCTCCCCCACAGAGGGACATTTGTTATTCTGAACAAAAATATTGCACTGCCTCGTTATTTAATCAAGTCAAAATTCATGGGCAGCATCTGTGCAGAAGATAAGATGTTTTGGGACAGTTTAGTCCTTTTCTTATCGGAGTGATTAGGGTTATGTAAAGTCTTTTCTCTCAAACACAGAGATGGAGTTTCATAAGCGATGGACCAAAATAGTGCCAAGTATCCAACCACCTCCCCTGGATCACACAGGATTAGTACAATTAATCTGTGGGCATTAGTGGCCAGCAGGGTTTTGCCTGGAGGATATCATATATATTTATTATTTTATATCTGATTTCCCCCAAGAGCAGACAACTCGGCCCTGGGCTTTGCTCTTCATCGTTTCTATCTTTTGCAAATGGCACTGTGGGATTTGGAAAATTACTGAGGGGCTCCTGTTCAGAGGAGAACAAAGCTCAGGGATGTTGAATTAAGATGGGAGGTGATTCTCCCCCTTCACTCCACTCTCACGAGACCCCACCTGCAGTGCTCTGTCCACCTCTGGGGCCCCCACTGTGAGAGGGACATGGACCTGCTGGAGCAAATCCAGAGGAGGTCATGGAAATGCTCTGAGGGATGGAGTCCCTCTGCTCTGGAGCCAGGCTGGAGGAGCTGGGGGTGTTCACCTGCAGAAGAGAAGGGTCCAGGGAGACCTCAGAGCCCCTTCCAGGGCCTCAAAGGGCTCCAGGAGAGCTGGAGAGGGGCTTGGGACAAGGACGTGCAGTGATCAGGCAAGGGCCAGACCAGCCAACAGCCACCAGAAGGTGCAAAGCAAGGAGAGGAAGAACAGCCCAAACACGCAGTGATCTCTCCTCCTTCCTTCCTTTCAAAGCTGTCACCTACTAATTTTATTAATTATTCACCATTTCTTGTTTTAGAAGAGAAAATGAACCTTTCATTTCTACTCCTCCTCTTCAAACACTTCCTAAAAGTGGGGGTGATCCTAAACACTGAATCCACAGCTGATCCAAGCGATGCAAGTGGAGATTCTGAGGGGCTGGAGCAGGTCCAGAGAAGGGCAATGAAGCTGGGAAAGGGGCTGGAGCACCAGGAGAGGCTGAGGGAGCTGGGAAAGGGGAGAAAAGGAGGCTCAGGGGGGACCTTGTGGCTCTGCACAACTCCCTGACAGGTGGGGGCAGCCAGAGGGGGTGGGTCGATATCTTGTCCCAGGTAACAAGATATGGGGTAAAACAACCTCCAGTTGTGCCAGGTGAGGTTTGGATTGAATGTTAGAGACAATTTCTCCACCAAAAGTTTAGTGGTGGGCTTGGCAGTGCTGAGCTTGGCAGTGTTGGACCTGACCATCTTAGCGGTCTTTTCCAACCTGAAGGACCCTGTTGTAACTTAGAAAAGACCAGCGGGGTTTGCCAGTACTTTTCATTTTTCTGAGCTTTGTAAGATGAATGGGCAATGCTCTCCTGTCCCCGTGCAGGGAGATGGCTGCAGATTACAGCAGGGTTACATGATCAGCCCGGATGGGAACATGGAAATGAGGGTGGCAGGGCCGCCTGGAGTTAGACCGGGGCTCAGCAGCCCCCGCTTATAAATACTAAACTCTGCCTGCGTGGCACAGAGGGTGAACTGCAGGTCACGGCAAAGATAGGCATCAAAAAGGTTTAAGCTGAGCTTCCCAAGCGCACCTGTTGGAGCTGTCTTTGTTAGGACAAGCCTGTCACCTTCAGCAGTTTTTATTTCTGTCAGGGCGATTTTTGCAACACACCGGCGAGGTGAGGTTCACGTGGTTAACTTCAGACTCCTCTCCACAGCGTCCCACCCCATCAGCGGAGCAAGAGCAGAGGTTTCATGACATCTGTTTGCAAAGCCCCCTTGAGACTGAGGGGAATTGTGTCCCAGACTCTGCTGGTCACGGATGCACTACAGCCATCCACTTGTGGGATGGTTGGACGGGGCTTGGAGCAACCTGGTCTAGTGGGAAGCGTCCTTGCCCATGGCAGAGGGCCAGAACAAGATGGTTTTAAGCTCCCTTCCAACTTGAACCATTCCATGATTATTCCAGGCACCGTTCTGTTCACTCCCATGCAGGTGAACTACCACGAGCTACATTTCTAAGCCTGTCACAGGCTTGCTGTCCCACCGGCAGTAAAATCCACGCTGCAACAGCATTTTCGGCCACTGAATTAGCAAAGAGCATTAGAGCCACGCAGTGCTGGAGGTTCAGAGCTGCAGCACAACCAAAACACTCGGGAGAGTGAAAAATAAACAATTTCAGAGCCTAAACACCTTCCTTCTGCTCGCTATTTTCTGCCTGACAGCACCCTCTTCTGGGAAGCAGCTGCTGTGCTGGCTGAAGGGTGCTCCCTGCTCAGCTCCCACCGGTGCTGAGCACCAGCAGGACGAGGGCAGAGCCTCCCGGGGTGAGTTTAGGCAGAGTGGCATCGGACAAGCCTCTTCTGAGCTTTTTTTTGCAGCTGCCTTTGGAGGAGGTTAGAGATTTCTGCATGACCGAGTGCTGGTCAGTTATGGGGTACCCACGAGGGGATGGGAGCAGCTCCCAGCACAGGCCCTGGCAAACTGCTGCTTTGGGGTGCTGGAGTGAAACCCTCACTGTCCTGGCAAGGACTGCCCCAAATTTATGCCCTCAGATACGTCCCAGCCCTTTCATTTGTTTGAAACACAGGTGAGCCATCAACTTTTTGGAAACCATGTGCATTTTAGAACATTTGTGTTCAGCTGGGTACCTCTCACAGGCTGTGAACTAAGAGGGGATGAGCAGCCCGGGGATGCTGGGCAGGGCTGGGGCACCACCATCAGCACCCATCCAGCAGGGCTCCAGGTCCCACCTCCTCCAAAATCCTCATCCTTTGCCCTCTGCAACAGCAGGAGCACCTCGCTTGTGGCTCACTCTGGTCTGGTCCCCACTTGAACAAATTTAACATCGTGCAGCTGGCTCAAGAAATCATTTTATATTTTAAATAATAAGGTTTTTAACTACACACACAGGGCTTACCTGCATCCTGGGCTAACACCCCCCTCTGAAGCCCAAGCAGTGAAGTCGTGACAATTTGCTGTCTAATTAGTTCCCCAGTGATGGTTTCCCACTCTCTGTGAACTTTCCCAGTCACTGCAAAGTTTTCTGTGTCCTTCCATGAAGGATTCAGTCCTGCTGCATCTGCTGGCAGTATGGACGTGTTCAATCACCTTTATCAAGCACGGACAGCAGCAGGGGCTGGGAGATGGATGAAGAGGAGTTGACCTGACACTTCAGCCGCTGCTCAAAAGGTGGGCAGAGGGAGCGTCTGGCAGGGAGCAGGTCTGACACCTGCTCGGAGGCAGGAAGGTCCTTCAGGGCAGCTCGAAATTCACCTCATTTCAGGGACTCCCCAAAAGCAGGGACACCCCAGAGTGCTGAGGGCTTTGGAAAGCCCTGCCTGCCCTTCTGGGCTGCTGCACAGCACCGGGCACACAGGCACTGTGCCTTGTCTGGTCCGTGTTTCACCCAAATTAATACCCAGGCTTAATTACGACGTTACCTCTGTCCATCCTGGGGTATTTACTAAAGATCATGGCCCTTGCTCACCCCCAGCATGGGGAAAACTGAGGCTACAAAAGCCCCTAGCAGGGATCCAGGTGTTCATCTCCATGCCTTGCACATCACAGGTCCTTGGAGCAGCCCCAGGCTGCAGAAACACCCCGGGGCATTGCCTTGCTCCAGGTCAGGCACCTCTTCAAAGCACAAGACAGGCCCATAGAACAGCAGTTCACTCCAGGAGGCAGTTTGAAGAGGAAAAGGATGATGGAAAGCAGTGACCACATGCCTGAGGTCACCACCAGGATGAATTCATGCCACCAAGCCCAGCAAAACAAAATTAAATCAGCAGCAGAGTGATTCAGGGGGACGCTGAACCCCACAGGGCTGCACCTCTGCCTGCCCCTCTCTCTCCAGCAGCCCTGGTCCATCTGCTCCTGGAGAAGTTTAGCTGAAGCTGAAGGAGATTACTCAGAACCATTCCCTGATTGCTGCTTGCCTGCCAGGCTGAAGAAGGCATCAGCTGCCAGCGCAGAGACAGCTTCCAGTCACATGAAGCCCATTGATGGTTCCGAGCATCCTCTTCTGAATCCCTTTTTTTAAAGCCTCTCCCTGCTGAGTGTCAGACCTGCTGGTGCCAGAGGCTAACACAGCTAATGCTTCCCAGAGGGGATCAGGGCACCTGCAGCTGTGACAAAGCCAAATCCCGATTTGGGATGCAGAAAGGTCGGGATCAGTCCTCAGATTCAGTTACCAGGGGTGACAGGTGGGACAGGCAGATACATTACAGAGGTGAAAGTGTCCTGGGCTGCATCAAAGGCAGGGCAAGGAGGGGGATTCTTCCCCTCTACTCTGCCCTTGTGAGACCCCACCTGCAGTGCTGTGGCCAGCTCTGGGGCTCCCAGCACGGGAAGGAGGCCAGAGGAGGTCACGGAGCTGCTCCCAGGGCTGGAGCCCCTCTGCTCTGGAGCCAGGCTGGGAGAGCTGGGGGTGTTCACCTGGAGAAAAAAAGACTCCAGGGAAACCTCAGAGCCCCTTCCAGGGCCTAAAGGGGCTCCAGGAGAGCTGGAGAGGGACTTGGGACAAGGCATGGAGGGACAGGACAAGGGGGAATGGCTGAGGGAGTGCAGGGTTAGATGGGATATTGGGAAGGAATTGTTCCCTGGGAGGGTGGGGAGGCCCTGGCACAGGGTGCCCAGAGAAGCTGTGGCTGCCCTTGGATCCCTGGAAGTGTCCAGGGCCAGGTTGGACGAGAGTTGGAGCAAGCTGGGACAGTGGAAGGTGTTCCCTGCCCATGGCAAGGGGTGGCACTGGATGATCTTTAAAGTCCCTTCCAAACAAAGCCATCCCAGGATTCATGTTTTCTAACTCATCTTTAAATTGAGTGTTTAAACCCAAACAAAAACTTGGAAAACACTTCCCAACCCTCTGAAGGAAAGGTTTCTAGCCCAAGGATTTCTCAGTGGGATGAGAGCCTGAAAGACAAGGTGTGAGGCCTCTCTTTCCTGGCCCAGGCCAGGCAGGGTTTAGGGCTCCCCAAACACCGAGGGACTCTGACAGCACACAGCTTTGAATTCCTCCAGTGCTCAGCAAAGTCAAAGGGTACCTGGCTCCTCTCCCACCTGCTCAGGGCAGTCCCTGGTTCCAGCCCTTGCTGCCAGGAGACGTTGAATGAAAAAACAACCCTGCCAGCTCCTCGCTGCTCGCTCCCTCAGCCAAGCAAACCAACCGTGTCCAGCAGGAGCGAGAACTGGAACGGCATTTTCCACCCCTGCTCCATTCTCCCATGTGCAAATGGCTCCAAAATCCTGCAAAAAACAGGTATTAAACACTGCAGCCAAAAAAAGAGCACTGAACCCACCTCTTGAGGTGGCTGCTTGAACCACAGGGGAGAAAAGAGGACTGGCACCGTGATCACCCCTTCACAAACACAGCCCAAGCAACTGTACTGCCTTCCAGAGTCCAGGAGGATCCAAATCCAGGTGTGTGCATGAACCTGTAACACCCACAGCCCTGGGCAGGAGGGCAAAAATGCGAGGAAAAAAGGGCATTTCTGAAGAAAGCACAAGGCTGCAGGAACACAGAGAGGCAGGCATATACAATGGTGGTTTTATTGGTAACACCTTCAGCTCGGGCTGCAATTATTTCAGTTTTTAAAGTTAAATCCGGTCAGCAACTGAGGAAAAGAAAAAAAAACCCCAAATAGTCCCTGTGTGCACAAACAATGCAGCTTTGAATAATACACAGTAAGTTTATTTCATATTAACATGAACAGTAAAAAGTGGACATTTTGACATGATTTTACTTCAGGTCCTTTTCTTTATTCCTCTATTGTGTCCTTTTTGCCAGTCTCTTGTCCCTCAAATTGTGGATACTTTGCCTCGACATCAGCCCAGGTGAGATAACCGTTGGCCAGGTCTCGGATGATGGCAGGAAGTTCAGAGATCTGCAGGGGAAGCCACAAAGACATAAGAAACACAAAGTCACCAAAACCAAGCTGGATATTTGGGGGAACGTGGGCAATTTTTACATCAGCAACAGAACAGGTACAAGATACCGCCTGGAAGATCATTTTGGGGGAGAAAACCATTAATTAGAACACCTTAAATCAGTCTGTGTCATCTGTTATTAGGGGGATCCATGAGGGAAATGGTGGACCGAAGCAAGGTAATGTTGTGCTAGAGTTTGGGAAGGGAAAAACCCCAATACACACATCCAAAAGATGCTGTAAAAGCCAGGGTTTAGCCAGACCCTACCTTCTGTAAGACCAGCACAAAAGAAGCTGCCAGTTGCCTTTTCTTTGCTCCTCACAGCACACTGTAACAGTGCAAAGGACCAGCCAGAAAGCCAAAAATTTGCAGAAACTGAAGGATAGCAAAGCCTCATCTCTGCTGGGCGGCAGTGAGAGGTCAGCCAGGTGACAGAGAGACAGATGGGTGCCCTGAGGAAGTGGCACAGCCAGCCAAACCCCAGCCAGCTCAGCAGCCCCAGGCAGTGCAGGCGCTTCTGTGGAGCTACAACTCAGCCTCACAGGTGAGCACCATCTCCTCCTGTGCCTGAGGCAGGGAGAAAAGGGCACCAGGGTGAGAAGAAAAACCCCCAAACCCCCAAGCCCGCAGATCCACAGCTCTGAGCAGTTCTGCTCACAGGCAGAGCCCACCACAGGGAGGTTTTTGCTATTCCAGTCTGCACTATGGCCACACTGGCAGGGCACACGCAGCTTTTGGGCAGCGGTTCATCAGCTCCTCTGCTGCTGCACAGGCAACACCAGCTGCAAGGCAAACCCCAGTGTTCTGCCTTTTGTTGCCTGTGGATTCTGAGGAGCCCTGCCTTTGAAAACCAGACACAACCCAGTCAGTGCTTTAACTCAGCAGCCTTCACTCAGAAAGAGCCACTCTGCAGAGCAGTGCAATCAGCACACGGCGTGGCTTTCAGGCAAGAAAAACAAAAGCTTCTCCTCACTCTATCAGCTGGGCCAGCATCTTCTGCCTGACCGGTATCTGTTCCTGGGGATTTCCCAGAACAGCTAAATTGCTACAGAGCTGGAGGCAGCTCCCACGAGGACCAGTGAGGGATCAGAAGCAGCAGGGGATGTTCTCCCCGAGCCCAAGGGAGGATCGTGCTCCCCGGGTCAGCAGCCGGGCCCAGGCGCCGCGCTCACCTCGGCGCGGATCTGGCGCATGGAGTCGCGGTCGCGCAGCGTGGCCGTGTGCGGGGTGCGGTTCACGGTGTCGAAATCGATGGTGATGCCGAAGGCCACGCCGATCTCGTCCGTGCGGGCGTAGCGCCGGCCGATGGACCCCGCTGCGTCGTCCACCTTGTGAGAGATCCCGGTCCTGGTCAGTGCTTCGGCTGCAGGGAGCAGAGCAGGGATCACCAGGGAGCGTCACACAGCCCCGCAGAGGCTCCCCGCACCCCCGTGGCACTGAGCACTGCCTGTCCCTGGTGCACGCAGCATCTCAGACCCCCGATTTCACTCTGACAGAACATCCAGTGTTCCAGTCTCTGCAGGACCACAAGCTCAAACCCACCCTGCTCTTTGAGCTCTCCACATTGTACCGAAGGGCAAAGTCGCCGAGTTCTCCCCTTTGTCATCAGTGCCATGACTCTGCTTTAATCCAAACCGCCCCAGCCTCAGTGTGCAGGGCACATCCAGCACAGGGAGACAAGGTCCCAGGCAGAACTGGTGCCAAGAGCAAAAGGCACTGTCAAAAATGCACCCCCCGTTCCTGTCCTTCATGTGCTCAGCTTTTTGTGGCCCCAATCTTTCACCGTGATGCCCACTACCAGTGGGCAGTCTGACAGAATGGTTGCAGGCTCAGCAGCTCTGGGACAGACTCAATAAATTAGCTGGCCAATAAAAGCAAACGAAACTTTAATAACAAAACAAACAAAAACCCCCACCGCTCCAGCTTCTCCTAAGCAGTGGGAAAGATTTTTTTTTGACACAGAAGGGGAAAAAAAAAATGTCTTTTACACTCCAAACCAACACAGAGAAGGTCATGGTGGTGGGTTTTTGGGGGATAGCTGAAGAGTTTGATGGATACCCAAAGCTTGTGGATACTCAGTTGGTTCAGGTCGACCACTCTCCCTGTGCACTTTGGAGAGCCACATGATCCCAGCGCTATTTTGAGAGACCTCTGTTCCCAGTGCACAGCCCCATCAGACCCAAAGTGCTTCACACACTTACATAATTCCTTGACAAAAGGCATGAATTCCTGATTCTGGCTCAGAGGAAGAACAGAGCACTTGAACGGTGCTACAACAGCTGGGAAGCTGAAGAACTGTGGAAAAAAGTAAAAGCACAAGTAAATACAAGTTTAATGGTCAGATCAGTCTCTTAGGAGGTGAGAATAGGCTCTGACTGAGGCTGGAGGCAGAGCGAGTGTTCCAGGGGAGTCTCTGGCCTTCTCTAAGACATCAGCAGTGACACCTTACACCACTGAGCAGGATTGTTCTTCAGCCTCCATTCCCCCTTATCTCCTGACAGCTAAATGTTACCTCCCACCAGAAGAGGTCCATTAGAGGCCTCCTGAAGACATTTAACCTCACCTGAATAACAGAAAAATTAAGGGTGGAGGTGTCTTTCCAAGAGATTCAGTCTTGTGCACAGTCTAAACCAAACTTCTTGTTTGAGACTCCACACACGTGGAGCATATGCAGCAAAAAGGTTTTCAGAACCCTTCACAGACACCCTCAGAAAATAAAAATGTGCCCAAAGTGGGAGGAGAAATAATAAAATCTTTCCTGGCAATCGGCAAGGTATAAAAGGGACAGAAGCAATGCATGTGAGATGTACCACAATAAAAAGCAGCACAAGCTACGCAGAAAGTGAACGGGTACTAGAAGGAAGGTAAATCCAATATTTTCTACTTCAAGAGCAGTTTGGGATTCAAAGTGAGCTGTGTCCTAACTCTGGGCTCCTGAATCTTGTTTCCCCAGTCATAAATGTACCACATCCTGTGGCACCCAGAGACATGAAGAAGCACTTTTATTATATTTCTTTGCTATGAACACAGTCCAGGAGCCAGGAACAAGGAGCAGGAAGCAGCACCGAGTTTCCAGCCAGCTTCCCACGGGCCACCAGCAGTGGCACAGAGCATCACATCTGGGCACTGGCTGGAAGAGGCTGGTGGTCTGCATGTAACAAACACTTCCCTCTGGCCCTTGCTACAGCAAAGCTTCAGGCCAAGGTTTGAGGGGTGTCCAGAACCAGAGAAGTCTGAATTTCCCAGGGGACTGAGCAAACACTTAGTCCATTGTCCATCTCGCTGCACAGAAGTAGGATTCCAGGAAAAGCAGCAGAAAGAAAGGAAATTAAACACTGAAGAAATGCCTTTCTCTGAGCAATGGAACACTGCCAAGTGTGGATCCAGAAGGAGGAATTTCTCACCCCCTTGCCAGTAACCCAGCGAGAGCCTCATGCACACATGGCCCCAGAACGCTCTCAGGTAAAAAGGACATGTACTCTGGCAAAACCAGCAATCCCACAGCCCACCTGGGCTTTCCCATCTCTGCTGGGCATTGTGCAGTCCTACTTCAGCCCTTTCCCTGGCTGTCAGGGGAAGGCAGGAGCCTGCAGCTGCTCACCGTTCTCTGCTCGTCTCCTTCCCGGATGCGGAATGTGTGTTCAAACACTGTGTACATGATCCTGCCAATGCCAAACGAGGGCTCGATGACATTGGGGACGATTTCTTCCACTGGAACACAAAATAACACGCATCACCATTAAAAATGAGTTTAGACACAAGAAAAAGATGTGGCTGCTGATGGTGTCTTTCTGCTCGGAAGTTCTGGTTACGTGTAGGCGAGTACATGGAAATAAAAGATTAAACATTTCTGCTCTAAGTACAAACACCCGAAATAGAGATTTTGGACTCAGCTCATGTACAGGACATATTTAGGCTGTAGAAAACAACTCAGGGCCCCTTCTCTGGTCCTGAGAGCAAATAACACTGCACCACTTACATCCACACAGATAGAGCCTCTTCCACTTCACAACGGCAAAGCCTCCTCCAAACTGACCACACCAAGGCACAAACTGTGCCCAGGCAGTGTCTGGGGGTGCTATTTGGCATGGAAAGCCATGCCAGGGAGCACACCAGCAGTTAAACAGCCTGGATGATGGCATGGCAATGCTCAGTGCCTGGCCCACTTTGGTTTAACAGCTTTGCCATCCAGCAGTCCGGGCAGAGAAGCTTCAGATCCAACCCAAATTCCAGCAAAGAATCCCACAGGGACACCTTCCACAAATCCACCTTGTGACCTGGATTTGCACTTCGGTTTGACACTTAACCCTGACTAAGAATTTTTAACTTGCAGCACTCAGTAGTAAGAAGGGAACTGGCCTGAGTAACTTAAAATCCACTCTGTAAATTTACTGCAAATAACTTGGGTTAAAGGGATCTTCAAGATCCAACCCCCCTTGCCATGGGCAGGGACACCTCCCACTATCCCAGGTTGCTCCAAGCCCCGTCCAACCTGGCCTTGGACACTTCCAGGGATCCAGGGGCAGCCACAGCTTCTCTGGGCACCCTGTGCCAGGGCCTCCCCACCCTCACAGGGAAGAATTTCTTATTAATATCTCACTTAAACCTGTCCTCCTTCGGTTTAAAGCCATCATCCCTCGTCCCATCACAAAGGTCCTTGTCCCAAGTCCCTCTCCAGCTCTCCTGGAGCCCCTTTAGGCCCTGGAAGGGGCTCCAAGATCTCCCTGGAGCCTTCTCTTCTGCAGGTGAACACCCCCAGCTCTGCCAGCCTGGCTCCAGAGCAGAGGGGCTCCAGCCCTCTCAGCTTCTTCATGGCCTCCTCTGGACTCATTCCAGCACATCCATGTCCTTTTTGTGTTGAGGGCCCCAGAGCAGGACATAACATGGGATGACCTCTTTTTATTTGTGCATTAACCAACTACTTTCAAGACAAGAGAGAGGGAAACCCTTGAGTTTTGCCTTCTGCTTGCAGACAGGAGCCAAATCACCAAATGCACAAACTTAAAGGAAAACCAGCCACTGGGATTCTACTTGCTGGCCCCCAGCAACACCAGAGCCATTAAAAGCTACAACTGAGTCCTTCTTTGAAGTGGTGACAAAGCAAAGCCTGGCACAGCAGCAGCACGTGCTGACTGAAAGGCACCCAGAATCCCAAAGGCTCTGCTGCTGCAAGAACAAATATTCTGCACAGGCTACAAGCTGCTCTACTTCCTCCTAGGAGCACTGACGGTCTCCACCCAGGGCAGGATGAGCCAGCAGTTACAGTAGCAACAGGGGAAAACTCTGCCTCAGCCCCCAGCTCTGTCAAGGACTTCCCAAAGGACCTCGGGTGAGGCACTTACAGAGCTGGCTGGAAAGACACAGCTTCTCTGAGGAACTAAATCCATGCATTTTGTAAAGCTACCTCCTAGCCCCATTTCTCACATCAGGACTAAAGTTCTGGGGAGATGCAGTCACTGACTTTTCAAAAGCTTTCCAACTCTAAAACTGTCCAATTTCAAGGAAATTACATTTGGCATTTTTCCTGTGCCTGGGTTACAATATTAACAGGGCGATGCTACCAACAAAGTTCATATTTAAAGTGTATCCTGATGATGATCAAACAACAAAGAATCAAATTTACCGTGTAATGTTTTCTGAAATCTCTTCACAGTAACCATGTCCTTTGTTAATACAAAAGTTTTCCCTTCAGTTTCAACAGTGAATTCCCTGCAAAGGAAAAAAGAAGTCACTTAAAAGCTACAGCAATAAACAAACAAGTTTTATTTCTTTAATTGCATCACTTGGTTGACTCTAAGAGTGGGATGACAGAAGCCAGGGAAAACCCCAGAGATGAGAGAAACACGTAGCATACCCATCAAAAGAAATTTGCATTAATAATAACATTACTACGTGTACATTAAAAGCAACCATTTTCATAATCACAGTGAACTTAGCTGTGGTTAACAGCCCGAAGCAAACTCATTTGGGAAATTCTCAGGGTGAAGCCCATACGCCAAAGAGAAAAAGGGGGGCACACAAAGCAGGCACTGGACTCTCAATAAAACCAGAGATATTGCTTGTAATTCATCTCTTGAACCATTCCAGGGAGATTCTGGATGGACTAAGTTCACTTTCTTCTCTGCAATAATTTCTCTGCCCATTTTGAGTGCTACTATTTTTTTTTCTACACTTTCACATTCATAGAGATGTAAAGGAAATAAATCTTAGCTCAGGGGAAGAAAGAAAGATGTAAATGTTACCATTCTGTAATGCATTCATTGATCCTACACCTTGTACCATTTCAAGCAGGAAATGAAGTTTATTTTTTTATTACTGCACCATTAACTTTCTCATAACACAGACAGCTGCTGGCCTGCTTCAGCCAAATTTGACAACTGTAAAGACTTCTCATATCTTCGGGTCCTGCATGTGTTCTCAGGAGGGCAGGTCAAAGAAAATCATAAAAATTCCTGCCACAGTAAATCAAAGGCTGTAACAGGTCCTAAAGCAGCTCATTGAACACTGGAGGATACTCAGGCAAGTACTGCTTCTTATTCAACTATTCTGTTCCATCGGTCACAGAATTATTTTATTAATTTAAAAGTTTTAAGTCAGTCCTGGTCTTCTCTCAAGCCAGAGTGGGGAAGCTGGTAAACGATTCCCATTTCACTGAACTGTTTCTCTTCTGGGATGATCCTACGAAAGCCAGCAGCTCATTCCCACACAAACAAATATTTATGTGCACACACCAAGGGAGATGTTGATGGATGACCAGCAATGCCTGGTGGAAGGGACAGCACTCAAACATCTCAGATGACCCACACAGCCTGCTCTCACGAGGAGACTGGTTTCAAGTGGCTCAATAAATGCAGCAGCCCTTTGGAGCCCACATCAGGATGCCAGAGGAAGGTACCACACACACACACACACACAGAGCCAGCTCACCCTTTCTCGTTGAGCAGCTGCTCCATGTCGCTGATGTAGCACTCGTCACACATGGAAAGGTATTCCATCACCACCTTGGCATCCTTCTTGTAAGCTTTGCCAATGGCTCCCTTATTTGCCTCAAACTGAACAATGTTGACTGTTCTGTACGAGGCAGTTAAGGAGGTTGTGAGGACAGAAAGCAAGGCCTGGTTCCTTCCTTATGTCAAAGTTAATTGCTACACAAGACATCTCCTCCACCACTGGATGAAGGAACTTCCCTCCAAGAGAGGAAAGGAGTAACAAACGCTCAATTCTTTCCAGGTCACTTCCCAAAGTCATGCTGCCCTGTAGTTGTAGGTTTCCCTGTTAAATATACAGATGTAACTTGACAGAGAGCTGTGCAGATCTCCAAGACATCTCCCTGTCCAATCCCTTTCCACTTGAGGAGAAGCTGGTTTATTCTGAAAGGATATAGGTTCTTTGAGATGCTTCTCAGCTATAAGAGGAACTTTGGTGGCGCGGGCATGGCAGGAAAGGTCATAGCAGGAGCGATCAGCACAGCCAACGATCTCAATCCAACCCTGAAAAAACAAAACTGGAAGCTTTCACCAACTCACTTTTTTGTCCACTTAACCATCAAATATGTTTATTCACCCTTAAGCCCTCCCTGCTCCCATGACTGTTTTTTCTACATAATTAGCTCTGTTACAATAAGCAGCCCTCCCTCACCAGTTGCTCCCTCATTTGAATGATTCCATTTGTTTCCAGAGGAAACGATCAGTCATCTACCCAGGGCCTGTGTTCAGGGCCAGCTTTTCCACATGGCTTGGCACAGCACAGCCCCGTGCCAACAGCTCGGGCTGGGGCCAGAGCACACACTCCTATCACTCACATGCCACGGGCACACAAGGCGTCATGTCCCCAGGGCTCTACTGCTCCCCAGCACGGGATGCACAGCAGGGAATCAACCACACTGGAACAGCCAAAAGCCTGCCTTGGGAGCTGCTACAACACAGATCACATGATTGGGAAGCTCTTAATCCAACGTTTCAGCATGTATGGCAAGGAGGGAATCTCAAAACACCGTTCACACTGGGTTGGTGAAGCAGCAAACACAACCTCCCTCTGGATTTCCTAACAGACAATACCATGTAAGAAAAGCCTCAGCAGCTGCTTCCCACTCACTGTCACCTCAGTGTGGGGACGTACAGGCAGCCAGATGTTGTGTGGTTTTCCAGGGTGGAGTGATATAGCAAGGTGTCAGAAAAGGTATGTGAACAGAAAAAATCCCTGTGCTTGAAAATCGTGGTGTTCCAGAGTATTTTGGAGGATTTGTACCGAAATTAAGCTATTAGGATGTTACACCTACTTCTCAGAAAACACAGAACACAGGTTTTTGTGGTTGTTCAACGTGGAGAAGAGAAGGCTCTTCCAGTGCCTAAATGGGCTCCAAGAGCTGGAGAGGGAGTTTGGACAAGGACATGGAGTGACAGGACAAGGAGGAATGGCTTTAAACCGAAAGATGGCAGGCTTAGATTAGACATTAATAAGAATTTCTTCCCTGTGAGGGTGGGGAGGCCCTGGCACAGGGTGCCCAGAGAAGCTGCGGCTGCCCCTGGATCCCTGGAAGTATCCAAGGCCAGGCTGGACGGGGCTTGGAGCAACCTGGGACAGTGGAAGGTGTCCCTGCCCATGGCAAGGGGGGCTGGATCTTGAAGATCCCTTAACCCAAACCATTGTATGCTGTAAATTTACAGAATAGATTTTAAGTTACTCAGACCAGTTTCCTTTTTACTGCTGAGTGCTGCAAGCTGATACAAACATTTTTGGTCAGAGTGAAGTAACAAACCAAAGCACGGTCCAGCTCCCAAGGCGTTCCTTTCACACCCCTGGGATTGCTGGGCTCACTCCTGGGTTAGGCTGTTGGACACCCTGTGCCCTGTGAGTGTTGTCCTGCTCATCACGGCAAGGCTCGCAAAGTTTAATAATCTTATTTACATGGTGTGGCCCACACATGTCCAGTTTTGGGCTGGCTGGGAAGAGAGGCTGTGAACTCGTGGAAGTCAGCTATGGACATTCAGAGGGAGCCATTCCTTCAGCCACTTCTCCAGGACACTTCCATATGAAGACAAATCACTCGTCTGAGCTGCAGGAGGGTTTTTGTCTAATCTTAAGTTTGGTAGAATTGTACTGGCTGCTATTCCTCTACCTTGCTGTAACAAAACATCACTAGTGAGAAGTCTAAACCCAACCAACAATATAGGAGGGGAAAAAAGGCATTCAACAAGGCTTGAACGAAAAAGCTCTTAATGACTCAGCAGGAAGATGGTAACAAATCCTTGGGGGATTTTTCTTCCAGCACCAGCTGTCTGAACTGGCAGGAGTGAACTCATTTCTCACAGCTCGGAAGAGGGAAAGGAAGAGCAAGCATTCGAGCAGGAAGCAATCTGCCCTGGAATAATACCTCCAGCAAAACAAATCCTTCCCCACTACTGTTACAGAGGTTGCAGTCTTTGGAAAGCACCAGGACTCAGTTTCCTTTAACTCCAGATGAAATTTGACCAGTGAAGTGTCCCCGGGCAACTTCAGGCTCCAGCAAAGGAGTCTGGACCTACCAAAGTAGCATGAACAGCTCATAAACTTCGTGCAGGGAGCTGACCTGCCCCTTGGTCCTGGATTCAGAGTATTTCAACTGCACCACGTGTGTTCAGACCAACACGGAGCTGGACAGACGCATCAGACTCACAGCCCTAACTTTAAAAAGCCAGAAATAAACCAGATCTGACAGGGGCTGCCCCTTGCTTCTTTTCACTTTGCCCACTTACATAGGAGGTTTTGGACTCTGCATCCCAGCAGTCACAGGCATAATGAGCCATCTCATTCTCCATGTGCTGTCGGAAGCGCAGCTTCTCCGGGGACACACCGACCTTTGTGAGGAAGAGGTAGATTCTGCCAATGAAGTAACCGAGAACCGAGTTATTGATCACACCCTGCAGGGGGAAAAAAGCAGGAAGAAAAGACTCACATTAACTCCTAAGGAAGCAAAGTCATGATTTGTTGTACTTCTGCAGGCAACCTGTTACAGACAGAACTCGTAGTGAAGTTCTGTCTCCCCTGAAACTGTTACATCTCCTCAAATTCACCTCATGCCACTGGCACTGTCTCCATCTGACCAAAACAGTGAGTTACTGTCACTCCAGGACTCACCTCTCACTGTCTCTGAGGATCACCTACTTGTAAACACGCCACTGTAAGCAGCACTGCAGTCACTGGCATGACAACAGCTGCACCCTACAGTTCACAGCTGCGATACAACAGAGGGGTGGTGTTCTTTTTTTTTGTTTTGGCTGTTGTTTTTGGGATTTTTTTGCTTTGTTTATGTTTTTTAAAGGCAATGATTTGGTGTTTTTTCAGGTTTTTTTTCATTTGAGGGTTGGAGGAAATGGGGTGGAGGGGGTTGGTAAATCAACCCATTCGTAATTAGATGAATCAGGTGGTGATTCATCCAATTATGCAAGCCACGTACTGATGGGGGTCAGCAGCTGAATATGAAATTCCCAGTTACTGCTTGTATCAATATTCCTGACTGTCCCTCTCCACTAGCTAGGCATTTAACTTCCAACCTCCATCCCAGCACCACCAGCACTCTTCTGGTAACAAGGGACAGGCCTGGATCTCAGTCTCCCTGGTTCACTGAAGAGAATCTGCTCTTAAACCTGGGAGCAAACCCCAGCCGGCACCAACACAACGCAAACTTTGTGCAAGCCCAGCGCAGGGAGCTGATCCATCCCCTCAGCCCTGGAGTCAGAATATTTCAGCTGCACTACGTGTGTTCAGACCAACGTGGGGCTGGACAGACACATCGCTCAGAGCTCTAATTTTATAAAGTCAGTTTGTAAGTTAGCCTTGAGAGCAATACTGCAAGGAATTCCTCCCAGAGGAAGGTTACCTGCTGGACAGCGTCTCCCAGCCGCATGACGTGCGCAGACTGCCCGCTGACCTGCGCCTTGGCCGAGTACAGCAGGATGTTGAGATCTGCCACGTTCTGAAACTTGGGGTGGTTTTTCTCACTGGGGTCCACAAAGTGCTCAATTTCTGCCATGGTGAATTCCCTAGTGAAAACAAACAAACACACATGAAATATTTTGTGCATTAGCCCCTAATAAACCATTGTGCTTCGGCCTCTCACAAGCAAGTCAGTCACTTAAAATCATATGCAAACCCAGCCAAGACAATGGACAGACTGGAACACGAACCAGTCTCATCCCAGGATTTAGTTTCATCTTCAAATTCCTAACAAAACTTTCTACAAATTCATCTAGAGCTCCCCAGGCCATGGCTAACACCACTGTGAATCAGGGCACACAATATCACCTTTGGAAGTACTTCCAGAAGTTCTCTGGAGTTTTTCCAGACTGCTGTGATGCCCATATTAGAAGCAGTTGTTCCTTGCAGGGTCTGCTGATTTAATCAGTAGCTGTAACTCATGTCAGAGGTGCCAAAAATAACCAGGTGAGGTGATGATTTCCTGAAGATAATGACACTGCTGCACTCAGCAGTGGCGTGCATTCTGTTTTAAGAACTTGTCTTTAGTGTATCTATGCCCAGAGACTGATTCTGAGCCTTCTTGCTTGAAATCACTTTCCACTGAATTAGCTCATTATCAAGAACCTTTAAAAAAGCTCTAGGTAATCATTAACTGTAAATCACAGCCATCAGAGTGTAATTTGCTGTGATTGCATAATAACAGTCTCCAATAAATGTGCCACAAGCATATCATTTATATTTGACTGAAAATGATTTCAGTGAGAGAAGTTCTCATTTCCAGATGAGCAAAACAGAACAGGAGGACTGAGGAAATTCCTGAGTTCCCTCTGTGCTAAGGATGTCACAGCCTCTCAGTGACATTTATGACACCACAAAATAATCAATTAGCAAGTTTACAACATGTACCACCTGTGCATGGGAGCTCTTGTTCCAAATTATATGCAAGAGACTTCCAATTAGGATAGATCAGTTTAAACACAGAGATTATCTTTAATGAAAGGCAATAATCACTTTTATCCAAAGACAGAACTGAAAGTAATTCCCAGTAACCCTGAGCTTTCCTGCTTGACTGATCTTGTGATACAAACACTGGTCCTGAGTCAGGTTTATCTCCCAACTTCCTCTCTGGAGCAAGTTGTAGAACTGCAGAATCTGCAGAACTGAGACAAGGAAATATTGCTGCAAGGTCAGTCACGTTTTGATTTCAGTTTCAGAGCAAATTGCATGAACATAATTAAACCAGCAAAGTCCTGTAGAGAACACAGCTACCTTTGACATGATTCTTTCAGACTATGATGGAAGCCAAATTCTTCGAGTGAAACTGAGTTTATCTCTAATACAACAACTATATCAGAGATTCTACTCCTCACAAGCCAATCTTAGATAGAATTCTGTACTTCCAACCTAAGCTATGAATTCATCTGTAAAACCTGAGACTCACCGGGCACATCATCAGGATTCCTCTGGGAGAAAGCACTAAAGTGAAACAATCCTGCACAAACCCTGGAACAAAAGGAAGATGCTCCCTGCTCCCAGGTACCCTCCTGCTGAAAGAGAAAGTTGGCAGTACCTCACTCTGATAAGGCCGGAGCGGGGTGAGATTTCATTCCTGAAGGAATTTCCAATCTGGGCAGCAGCAAAAGGCAATTTGCCTTGGTTAAACTCCAGAAGACGTTTGAAGTTGAGGAATATTCCCTGGGCAGTTTCTGGCCTCAGATAGCTGAAAGGAAATGGGGGAGAGGAGAAATCAGGAACATTTAAGGGTGGGGAAAGCAGGGAGAAAGTCGCAGTTACTACAAAACTTACAGGTGAAAGTTTTTCTCTTGAGACTTTTAACTCCAGACAAAAAAACAATGAAGCAACAGACTGAAGGGAAAAAAATGAAACCTTCCTCCTCAAACAGGTACCCTGAAATAGGTTTTCTACAGCCATGAAGTCGCTGACAACTGGAGACCAGCATTAACTGGCTTTATATAAACTACTCCCACCAGCAAGGGCACAGCTGGGATCCGTATTTTGGGTGCTGTAAGTATTTCCATGATTCTCCAACAGCCCCGAGTTTCTCCTGCCTTTCCCCAAGACTCCAAGGAATGCTAACCTGCTGCAGGAGGCCGGGACTGAAAGGCAGGGTAAGGCTACTCAAGAGAGTTCATTTTTATTCCAAATGATCTCCAAAGCAAGGAGAGTGTGAGCAGAATGAAATTAGCACCTACCCAGGCATGTTTCCTCCAGGCCCAATGGAGGTCTTGAACATCAGATTGAAGGAAACAGGAGGGGACAGGTCATTGCCAGTGACAGGTGACTTCACATTGTAGTTCACAAAGAGATCTGCAAGCTCTTGCTGGCCATAGTTGTCCAACTAATATCAAAACACAGGAGAATTATTTCAATTACTAGACAAGATAACAGGAATGAACGTACTCTTCATCTTTTGCTGAGCATGAGCCACAGCTCTGAATCACCTGCCCGAAATACTCCCTTTCTAACCTAAATTTTCAAGCAAGCTAAAGTTTGAACCAGTGATAGAAGACGACACTTTGCACATTTGCAAACCCATTTTAGTAATAGGTCCAGGATTTAGTCATACCACAGGAAGTCTGAGCTTAAGAGTGGGTGTACAGCAGGAGAAAAGTCACTGGGACTGCACCACCACCCACCAGAACAGACTCTTTTGAACAGATTCAGCTAAAATATGGGGAGCTCTGAGCTGGGAGCAAAAAAAAAATACAGCAGTGAGAGAGAAGAAAGCTAAAATTTCTGCAGGGCTTTGTCTGCATTCATTTCTCTTTCTTCTGCTGCTTGAAACACAACATTAAGCTATGCATTAAGATGCTCTTTCAGAGCTGTTCTGCATTTCAGCTTGTCATAATCTTTCATACACCAGAAAAAAAAAATCCAAAAACAGGATATAAAAATAGTTTATTAATAGAGAGATTTCCCTAAAGGATGGTCAAAGTTCAGCGTTGTAGTGTGGAAAACCTAATGACAGCTGCTCAGTGATGCAAAACACTGACAAAAAAAGTTTCTCTTTCTGGAAGGAAACGTTCATTCACTGCATGGCTTTGGAAGCACTTATTGTAGAAGTCATGAGAACAAACATCAAAACCAAAGAAAAACAAATGAAAAAAATAAAGGCAAATATTTGTACAGTTGTTCAGGAATGTCAGCCCGAGCACCAACTATTCTCATGGTAAACACAGGAAAAATCTTTGTGGGGTGCCAGAGGAACAAATCTCAAGTGTTTCAAAGCCGAGACAATTTCAGAACAAAGCAAATCAGTGCTAAGCTGATTCAAAAAAACCCTGACAAATCTTGTGATCCATCTCTGTGCCTCTGTATGACAATCCCACAGAAGGGACTGACAAAGGTAAAAGCTTTTTGCCAGAGTATGAAATGAAACAGAACAGACCAGCTCCAAGACTGAGCTTCGGCCCTACCAACTCAACATTCAAGAGATTAATTAATATAACAGCAGTAACTCTCCAAAACAATGAGGGAGATGTGATTAACCAGCAAGCTCACAGTATTTATTAGCAAGTCGAATTTTCAGTATTTGAGAGGATCTCTGAGGTAAAGACTTCTGAGCATCTTCAGGAACAGAAAAGGGCCACTGCCTCTGGACTCTGTCACACACACCCCTCCCTGAAGCAGCCACCTCCCCGTGCAGCACCCACCTGTGTTAGAACATTTTCCATCTCTGCCTTTTTCTCCGCCGTGCACTTCTTGTCAGACATCAGTTTCTGCAGGTGGGCTGTAAGAAAAGGAGGTGCTGAGTTTATATTGCAACTCCATCACTGATCCCAGTGTAAAACAGCTCGGGAGGATCCCCCAGCACGAGTTAAGTGATGGCCACAGTCTGCCTGGACAAGTGTCCACCAGCCTAATTCCAGCCATGTCCTCAGGGCAATGGTGACCTACAGCTCACTGTGCTGGCGTGCCACAGGGAAAACAACACATTCTTACCTAGTTCCTTCCCAATGTTATTTCTCTAAACCCAAGCAATGGCTTTGTAGTCCCTTCCTCCTTGCTTTCTATTACACAGACTAGAAATTAAATGTCTGATCCCAAGCCAGCAGGGCTGATTTTATTCACAGAGGCAGGTACGGAGCTGGTACAGTGGGGCTGGAGCGCATTCCATGTTACAGCACAGCATCCTCCCCGAGACACAAAGGCACACAGTGATGCCAAGACTTCCCACTCTTGTTTGAAAGAAGCAATTTGACTTTTTAGTCAGTAACAGCTCAGTTTGGCAGGAACAGCAGGTGGCTGTTCACAGGGAGGGGCTGCAAAACACAAGGACACGCTTGTTTATGAGGCTGCTCAGCAAAGGAGGCAGAGGTTAGATGGAAAAAACCCTTCTTTTGAGGGCTTTTTTGAACAACAAAAAAAAATTCTTAATGAATATCAGGAAGACTGCTCTAATGCCAATATAGATTGTTCTGTACACTTGAATTTCAAGGAAAAGGCTTGAAAACCAGAGAGCACAACGCACTTAAACAGAGTGGAACAATCCTTCCATTCACAGTGGAGCTGTACATGAGAAAGTTTTCAACCAGGCTTCTTATTTCTGAGATTCCTTCACGTGACTTTTTTGGGTTTGTTTTTCCAAACAAATTTTAATAACCAGGAAGAAGTGTGAGGACCTTGCAAATCGAAGAAATGCCCGAGGTCTGTTCTAAGGTACACATGAATGTCATCCACTGCCACATAATTGACCTTGCATAGGAAAAACATGCTCTGGCCCCTCACGGCATCAATAAATTGTTTCTCAGTACTGAAAAAGCAACCGAAATTCAAGAAAATTAAGACCAGAATGCAGCGGAGTACAGGAATCTCATTATACAGAGAGTCCTTGGGTTAGACAATACAGTGATCCTCTGCAGCCTGGTGACACTGGATTCTATAAAAAGGGACACAACTGTGTTTTCACCAGAGATCCTGTACCTCATTTAAGACAGTGACAGAACTTATGGGATTTTTGTTTTGGTATGATTAATTAACTGCAAACACAAGTATGAAAGACTGGCCACACCAGCAGGCTTTCCTAGAAAGATTCTCTTTTCCAGTGCTTGTACCACTGCAAGAAATCCCCAGGCCCACCTAGCCTGGAACAAAATCAAACCTTTTAAGAGATGATCGGCACGAAAACATTCCCCGTTCTTCACATCTTTCACCATGAAGTCAGCAAACTTGTCTACGTGGCCAGAAGTCCTAGAAGAGATGACACAACACGAGGAATGTGACAGCTGCCACCAGACAGCCCCGGATCTGTGTGATCCCAGTGGACAGACCTTTATCAAAGGGACATCCTTCAAACTAAGTGCCCAAACTGCAGGCTCGCTCCTGCTTCAGATCACAGAGTCACATTAAGCAGCATCACCCCTCAGAAAACATGATCTGTGGGAAGTATCAATACATCTAAATCTTCACATGTGTCACAAAGACGACATTTAACGCCTTTAGGAACTGCATCATGATCAAAACCAGACATAGCTGCAGTAGGGAGGAGTTACCAGTAATTCAGGTGGACACTCTCCCACTATTTTATACCAAGGATCTATGAAAGCTTCTGCCCATTACACCTTTTTCTTGTCTTCTTAATCTTTTAGAAAAAGGAATAATGACAATTTCTTACCTAATGGGACTGCTAGGAGGCTTTAGACTCTCAAACATGAGTGCCAGTGCTTTCCCTGACTTATGGAACAACAGCTTCCCACACTGGCCTGTGCACTGGTACCTAATTATGGTATGAAATTGGGTGACCCAGACTCAAGATCCCTGTGGATACTTTTACAGAACACTGTAAAAAGCAACTATGACCAGAAATCCCATGCTGCAGAAAAAAAAAAAAAAAGACCCATATTTACTTTAGAACCGGCTCTGGCGTGAGCATGGTGCAGTCAATCTCCAGGATTTGCTCTTCCTGAATAAAGTGATGTCTCCATGCTTGGATGATGTTGTTCTTCAAAGCACACCCAACAGGCCCAAAGTCATACAGACCACTGACTCCTGCAAAGAGGAAAAGGCAAAAAAGAAGTGTGAGATTGTACAAACCTGCACTGTCTGGAGGAGATGTCTTCCCTTTCCACTCTTTCCATCAGCTGGTTTCATTTTATGAGCATGAAGCACAGTTCAGCTGCAGAGCACTGAGGCATCGGGGAGTGGCAGAAGCTGAAAGTGATAAACCCCTGCGACCAACAACTCTAAAAACCACACTCCCTCCACCAATGGATTCTATTTTGTGGAGAGTTTTGTGGGAGCAATCTATGTGAAGGAGGAGTCTGAATACAGAAGAAGTGACCATGCACGAGCTGAAGCAGTGTTATTGTCAGTAATAAAGAACACATATCTGCAAATCACGAGTTTAGCCACGAAGATTTTTTAAAAAGCCAAAAAAACAACTCAGAGTGTTTATTTCAGTACCTAAGGTGAAAGAGCAGTAACCATAGAGGCATTGTGTGCCTCCTGAGATGCTCACATCAGCCATCTGAAGAGGTTTAACAGCCACATTCATTCACCTGTGCCATAAAGTTCATTGCCAAAGCTCACTGAGGGAACAGGTTCTAAAGTTCCCAGGGGGTTTGAGCATTACTGGTCCCCTCGTGGGCCATTCATTTAAGAGCTGAGCTCAATGATCCTGGTGGGTCCCCTCCAGCTCAGAATATTCTGTGATTCTGTGATTAATTTGCCAAGAGAAGCTCAGACAGAGATGAATGGTTATAAATAAGCTGATGATCTCCTTAAGCCCCAAATACCCTACCCTCAGCAAAGAAGCCATCTTCTACCAATGTAATGCTCAGGACATGCATCCTGAAGTCCACTCACTTACATTCAGAGAGCACAAGAGAAAAATTGAGCCCCATCCCAACCTAAACACTTTAGGAAGGAGGAATTTTTGAAAGGTTTACAAATTCAAGCAGGAAAGTTTAAAGCAAACTTAAAAAAAACCCAAACTTGTACGCTGCATTAATATAACATTGCAAGAGTGCAGTATTTCACCCAGCTAGAAAGACCGGAACATTAGCCTAAAGGGATCAAAATGCAAATTTCTTCAAAGCCATACCTCCATAAATAGAAAAGGCCTGGTCATAGAAAAACCTCCTTTTGAGAGTGTCTTCCATCTTAACTCTGTCCACGATGTCATCTTTGGGCTGTAAGGCCAGCTCCTGCAAGTCAGGCAAAACAAAACCAGTTAATAGCTCCTGATTCTGGCAGGAGGAGAAACTCTCTTCGCTCACCACGGTGAGTCAGAAGTCTGCAAAGACCACTTTGAAGCAAAGGTATCCTGCCAACATCCTCATTTTCCAAAGAGGAATGTTCCCACTGAGATTCAAGTGCTCAATTATGAACATCCTTGTCTGAATGAAGCAGTTTAGACACTCGAGGTGGACTCATGACCTAACTTTCCCTGAGTGAGTTATCCTCAGCTTCCTTCACAATCACTGCAAGGAAATGCCGATTTCCAAAGCAATTCTGACCTTCTCCCCTCTCCTGACTATGAAAAGAGCTTCAAGTGACCATCTCAGACTGCACACATCTAACTCCTGGCATACATAAACCTTTCAGTAAGGTGTTCCTCACATGAAAGAATTTTGACTATGAAGATTACAAGCACCATCATCCTCGTGCTCTGCCAAAGGGATGATTTTAGGCATTTGTACAAGGGAAATCTATTTGTAAAATTTAGGTCTTCACAAATATGCCCCCTTGCACTCAGAAAATTTGGAGTGCCTTAATGCCCTGACTAGATACAGTGAACACGTTTAACAGCAGACTCACTATTTTTTCTCAAAACCTGTGATTTTTGCAATCTAATCCATTAGTGAAGTCAACAGACACTTCAAAGATTTCCTTCAGGAAAGATGTTTTGATAATTAAAGCAGAGTTAAACCCAGAAGTTCAATAAATTCAGATCCTCCTAAGCATCTCAGACGATCATTTTGAACAGCCTTTTGGTAACAAAAAGTATTGTGTGCCCATTTATTTCAAACTTTGCCTTTTTTATCATCTATAAAGACAAATAAACGTGGTCTAATTAAAAGCACCGTACCTCTGTACACTCAAGTGCTCCACCCTGCTCAAAGCTTCAAATTCAGAGCTGCTCTGCCATCTTCGAGCAGGAACCACAGGGCTTGAAAACCACCAGATGCTGCTAAAGCAAAGGAGCACTCCCACTGCTGCCTTCCCCAAAAGGTGGAAGGGACTGTGATCCTTGCTGGGAACACCATCGGGAGAGAAACGCTCCCAGTACTGGAGTGCTGCACTCCCAAGGGCAGATGCTGCGTTTGCAAGGTCACCCTTGCACTGACAGCCCACACAGATTGTGTAAGTGCTAAGAACACCTCCCCACTGCATCCTACAGGCACCCTCCAACACAGAGGTGGGGCTCACAGGGACACCGGGACTCCAAACCTGCCTGGTGACATCCACAGAGACACCGGGACTCCAAACCTGCCTGGTGACACCCACAGGGACACCAGGACTCCAAAACTGCCTGGTGACACCCACAGGGACATCACGACTCCTCACCTGCCTGCTGACATCCACAGAGACACCGGGACTCCAAACCTGCCTGGTGACACCCACAGGGACACCAGGACTCCAAAACTGCCTGGTGACACCCACAGGGACATCACGACTCCTCACCTGCCTGCTGACATCCACAGAGACACCGGGACTCCAAACCTGCCTGGTGACACCCACAGGGACACCAGGACTCCAAAACTGCCTGGTGACACCCACAGGGACATCACGACTCCTCACCTGCCTGCTGACATCCACAGAGACACCGGGACTCCAAACCTGCCTGGTGACACCCACAGGGACACCAGGACTCCAAAACTGCCTGGTGACACCCACAGGGACATCACGACTCCTCACCTGCCTGCTGACATCCACAGAGACACCGGGACTCCAAACCTGCCTGGTGACACCCACAGGGACACCAGGACTCCAAAACTGCCTGGTGACACCCACAGGGACATCACGACTCCTCACCTGCCTGCTGACATCCACAGAGACACCGGGACTCCAAACCTGCCTGGTGACACCCACAGGGACACCAGGACTCCAAAACTGCCTGGTGACACCCACAGGGACATCACGACTCCTCACCTGCCTGCTGACATCCACAGGGACACCAAGACTCCAAACCTGCCTGGTGACACCCACAGGGACTCCAGGACTCCAAACCTGCCTGCTGACATCCACAGGGACACCAGGACTCCAAACCTGCCTGGTGACACTCACAGAGACACTGGGACTCCTCACCTGCCTGCTGACATCCACAGGGACACCAGGACTCCAAACCTGCCCGGTGACATCCACAGGGACACTGGGACTCCTCACCTGCCTGCTGACATCCACAGGGACACCAGGACTCCAAACCTGCCTGGTGACACTCACAGAGACACTGGGACTCCTCACCTGCCTGGTGACATCCACAGGGACACTGGGACTCCTCACCTGCCTGCTGACATCCACAGGGACACCAGGACTCCAAACCTGCCTGGTGACATCCACAGGGACACCGGGATTCCTCACCTGCCTGCTGACATCCCTCCAAGCTTCTGAGGGTTGGTACACAAAACTGGGAAGACACATAGTATTTCCTCCAGGATGACCTAGCTATCAATGCAGGTTTCATTCAGTGGTTTCAAAGTCCAGTCCCTGTGCTGAGAACTCAGTAAAAATGACATTTACTCGGGTTCAATGTATGTAAACAGGCAGCCACAACGCCAGGCCTGGCAGAGAGCAGCACCTGCTCATCCCACGTGACTCTGTAGGACAAATGGGGTCAATGGGATTCAGTTCAGGTGGACTCACATTCTCACAGGCAGGCAGCTGCAAGAAGTGCTGTATTTACTCATTAATTCATTTATTTTTAAAAGTACCACCAAGGCACAACTGCAATCATGTTTATATGAAACAAAAAATTAGAAAGAACCTGGCAGTTCCCTGGATGAATCTGCACACCCAACTGATTTTAAGCTTCAAGAGCTCCTTATTGTTGCTTCAGTCTGGGAAGGGGAAGGAAGCTCACAGGATAAGGAAGTGTATTTTACTTGTTTATTGATCTAGAGACAAAACGATTGTCAAGTTCCACCATTTAATTTGCACAAAGACTTTTCAGAGCACGGCTGCATTTAAAAAAAGGGACACAATTTCACCTCTCTCTAAAGCTGAGGAGAACCACAGGTCATTTGAAACATCTACAAAAACTTTGTTACTGTAGCAAAACGGGTGGTTTCCAAATAAAGAGGTTCTACAAGAGTCAGGGAACTTCAATGCACAAAGAATCTGAAAACTCATTACAGTGAGCAGCAGGTGCTCTCACTCTGCACACAAAAAATCTATACAATAAACAAAGATTAGTGAATATATGCTCAATTTCAGCTTTGATTATTGGGCAACCTGAACTAATATTTATTTGTTTGCACACTGATTTAATGCTAACAGAAATTAGTGTAAAAGGTAAAGAATGAAATTGCCACTAGTCAGAAACTTATAAAAAACTACTCCAGAAATGATTCAGTCTAGGACTGTTTAGGCCAAACCTGCAATAAAGAATTAAGTAGAGATTTCAAGGCTTTTCACACAAAACTGTGGAGCTCACAACTCAATTTCCAGACTCACCTTTGCTTCTAGGACCCTCTTCCGAGCTTTGAGCTCTGCCACAGCTCTGTCTATGTCCACCTGGGGAGCTTTTTCTTCCTTCAGCTTCCTTACCAGCTCTCCCTAGAAGGAGAAAAAGAACAATACGGATTCATTCTTGGAATGCCACAGATGAGACCTCCCCTTCTTCCACCTCCCCTGGCAATCCAAAAGGAGAGTTTTGTCCAGCCTGCACACAGGTCTCCAGAGGATGCAAGTGAGAAACACACTTTTAAGAGTTAGCAGAGTTCATTAGGGAAATTCAACCACCCCACACAACTGTTAAGTCACAGACCTGCTATCAAATCTCCATAGGTAAATATATTCCTCTGGGTACATCAGATTTCCACAAATTCCTGGTTTCTGTCTTTGAGGATGCACCAAGTGCATTCTCAGAGGCTGAACACGGGCTTTGTGCTCTCCATCTCCTTCAACAAGGCTCCTCTTCCTTCTACCCCTTCCGTTTCCTTTAAAACCTACAACCATTTCAAACTTCTTCTCCTCTGCTCTATCTGATCAAAACAGGCCAGGAAGGACACAAATTTTCAGAAGAAGGTCTCACAGAAGACAAATATTTGCAGCCCAATGCCTAAGCAAAGAAAGCATTGCATTTTGTGTGAGAATTATTATTTTTAAAACCTGTTCAGTAACTCTGAGATGCGAGAAAGTCAACAAAAAAATAAAAACACCCTTGTAAAAAAATAAAACCCAAAGCCTAAATATTTCAGAGCAGCAAAACCCTGCAGTGGGCTTACAGGAGGTCTCGACCTGAATCAAACCACCACCACTTCATTACAATTCCACAAAGCTCTCTCTGCCCTGTGGGGACGATTCTCCCCTTTCAGCCCAGGGAAGTGCTCAATCCCTACACACCCAACAGGGTTCTTTTCTGAACATGACCCTCAGCTGTCATGCCCAGCTTGCTCCTGCAGATAAATTAACTAAAAGTCTTCCCTTGAGTCCACTCTTCTTCACCAAAACCAAGATCTGTCTTGAATTACTCAGAAGGACAAGGGTGCTGGAGGAAAAAGCACAGAGGTGTCAAAGCCACCCCAAGTGGGATGTTCTAAAAATGGGATGCTCCAAGTTCAGCATTTTTCTTGCACCTTGCATATCTTGAGCTAAGGGGAGGGAAAAAAAAAAAAAAAAAAAGGAAAAAACCCCCACAATCCACAGAGCTTAGGACATTTCCACAATAGCAACTTTCTCCTAAATCCTGAACTTTCCTGACATTAACATTACAGGTAACTGAGCAAGCAAAGAGAAGAGAATACACAGATTGCCATTCTGTAATCAGATTAGAAAAGATAAAAGTGCTCCAGAGACTGAGGGGTTCAAAGGCTCATTTTATTAATAAAAGGAAGTCTCCAAGCAATGCATTAAAACACACAATGAGAAGAAGGAAAAATAAGAATCCTGTCAGGATTAACCCCGTCAGCTACAAGAACAGAACAAATCTGCTGTTTCCTTCCTGTTCACGACTTATACCAAAACGTGAAAGTTTCACTCTGGGGCTGAGGACTCCAACTGCCATTCCTGGGTAACGTGGCAGAGGGAGGGATCTGATCTGGTGTTTTTCTCTTTTAAAGTAGTAAGTCCGAATTGCCTTTGTCGAGCCAGGGGGGTCGGCAGTGGAAAAACATCAAGGCAGCAGCAAAGCAGCTCCTGCTGACTCAACAGAGCTCACTGCTGAGCATCCAGAAGCAGCACACAGCAACTCTTTGTCTTGACCTATAAGTAAGAGTGCTCAGACATACGCAAGGAGAAGGAAAAAAAAAACCCGAAAAACACAACTGAAGCAAATAATTATGCCTGCTGACAGCACTCAATCTAATTAAAGCTCCGATCTCGAGCCCTGCCCAAGAGGAGGAGTGCACAGCAGCACTCGATGTGGCAAATTTTGCTGCAGCTTTGTCCCACAGACCAGCAAAGCAGGGAGGGATCCACCCCTGGATCACGGCAGCTTATTGCATCAGGCACTGCTGCAGGAAGATAGGCTGCTCCCTCTCCATAGGCTGAGTCCCTTAGGTTTAATTAAACCACTTCTCCTGGCGCTGCCAGACACAGACCCCCGCATCCAGAGGCATCAACTACCCCGATCTTTGTTATTCCCCTCCCTCTCCTCCTGTGCAAATATCTCCGGGAATTACTACAGCCGGTTGTACAACACAATATGTGTGGCCCCAGCTGGACAATTTTTTTTCCCTCGGCACCCCACACCCCAGTTTCAACCCCTGAAAAGAAGGGGTGCGTTGGTACTCACAGGCAAATGACAGCACCCAGGATTTTAAACTAAATAAATTGGCTGGTTCTAGAGATCATCGCTTTATTTACAAGCAGCTCTCTTGCCAAGGCATTATGCTGTACAGTGATTCATAATAAAAACTCACTGAAGTGCTGGCATAATTAGAGGGCCATAAATCCACTCATTTAATGGGGAAACACAGGCACAAATCTGCGAATACAAGGGACACACGCATAGCTCTGCGTGCAGCTAAGGAGAATAATATGGATTCAGCCACTTAAAGGAGGCACATGGGGGACACACGGGCGCAGGTCTGGCAGGTGGAGAAGGGAGGAAAGGGAACTCCACAAGATCCATGAGCGTACACAGCCAGGGTGCCAAGATTTATTTGGGAAACGAAAAGCCAACCACATCCTTCTCAGGTAAGAAGGACGATAAAGGTAAAAGGAGGCAGATGGGAAGAGAATGCCATGCAGCCCCCGCCAAAAGGACACATCACCTACCTACATAAATCGGAATGATGAAATGGAAAATATGCAAAGGAATTACCATCCCTTACTGCATCAGGCAAATATGCAACTCCGGAGAACGTCATTTACCTCCGAAACCCGGCACAAACTCAGCTCTAAGGGCACATCACCGCGTGACCCCGAAGGGACGAGGAGTCCCTACGGGGGCTGCTGTACACGGGAGACACGAAGAGGGGCCCCAAGGCAGGGCACGGGGAGCGCCACCCGGGCACAGCCAGCCCGGGAGGGGACACCCAGGTAGGCTGACGCACACAT
>VZTA01017776.1:9228-20213 GCA_013398855.1 Mohoua ochrocephala | reverse complement strand
GCCGCCGCCGCATCCCGGCCCCGGCGCGGGGCCTCCCGGCTCCCCGGCATCCCCGCTGCGCTCTGCGAGCAGCGCCCGGGACAGGCTTTCCGTGCCGGCATCCCTTGGAAAACCGAGGGGCGCCCGAGCCCGAGCCAAAGGGTCTTTCGCAATGCGACGGTCCTCAGAGGCTCCGACGCCTTCCCAAGACAAAATCCTCCCTTTCCCTTCCCTCTCGCCCGCGCTTTTGGTTTCCTTCTGGTTTTCTTTCCTTTTTTATTTTCCCCTACCCCTCTCCAAAGGGCTGCCTGCCTTTCCCTAGCTCGTTTCAAGCGTCAGGGTTGCAAAATCAGACAGATGCACCCTCCGAATGCAGGCTGAGCTGCGGCAATGTGCACACGAGGTCCAAGCTGATTTCCCAGCACTGGGGGATTTTTAGGCTGGCAGCAAACTAAGCAGGGCCTGAGGCAGTCTAATAAATAGCTTCACCTGGCTTTCCTCTGTAGGACTGCGTTTTTCCAGCCTTCGAAACTGTGGCTGCATCCAGCCCGCTCCTCGGGCACAGGCCCCAGCTCCTGCCTTCCCCCAAGGAAAAATGGTGAAAGAAATATCTGGGCCTCATCCAAACCATGGCACAGAGCATGCAGATAACCACGGGATAAATCCCTAGGCCCTGTTGTCATCTCTGGGGGTCAAGGTGGCTGCAGCAACCATCTCTGCTCCTCTCTGTGCGTCCCTCCTCCTACGAACCATTCCAAGGGCGATGCTGCTCTGTCCCTGGGCTACCTGCAGGGAAGGATGTTCTGAGGGTCCATCTGCATGTGGAGTTTCCACGTGCTTTACTGTCACCACCGCTCTACAAAGATACAAAGAACTGGACTATTTGGTGTGCATGTGTGGGAGACACTCTGGATGTTACTGAAACTCACCCCCTCCTGGGACAGGACTTTTTTTAGACCGAAATAGGAAGCACAAACCTCACCCTGAGCTTCCTCTAGGGTTTGGTTCTTCCTAGAGGTTTCTCCTTACTGGAAATTTCTTTTCTGCACCTCTGGCCCAGATCCAGCCAAATGCTTAAGCACAGGCTTAGCTTCAAACCTGCATTCTCGCAGTGTCTTCTTGGACAGGTCGGATTGTCTTGTCCCTTCTCACCTAGGGAAAGCTCGTGCCTCTCCACGCTCCTGCTGTGAGATGGTGGCAGCGGGAAGCAGGAGTATCAGCTTGTTTTGCTTGTGCACCAACCACAAAACTAACCCTGTGCCTGTGCAGGAAGAGAGTTATCAAATCTGTGAGGGCATGGGAATGCTGCACGTGAAGATTTGGGGTCCCCAAGCATGAGCATCTGCTGCCGTGATGTCTACAGCTCGGCCCATCCTCATCCTCTCTCCTCTCCTCACCAAGGGATGGTCAGGCAATGCTTAAATTGCCAGTAGTGCCAGTGAGTATTTGATACTGGCTGAAATGGCCAAGCAAAATCACAGCTGCTGTCAGCAACAGGGACTCAAAGATTTGCCTCCATATCAATGACAAGCCACAACACCCGTCCTCCAGGGACTGGGACCACCAAAAAAGTCTGATCCATTTGGTCACACCCTCCCAACAGCTTGGACCCTGATGATCTCCCAGGTTTGTCTGTGTAAGAGCTCTGGTGGAAATTCATTATGATTTCTCGACCCTTCCCCTGCCATGAATTTAAATTCCTCAAACCCTAATGCAAGGAATTGAAGCGCATATTGATTAAGGGCCTTTTATGGATGTCTTGCAGAGCATATTAAAAATTATTTAAAACCTGCATTCCAGTATTAATGACTCTTGTCTCCAGCACTTCGCAGCAATTCAGTCTCGACTTTTAATTGAAAACCTTTAGTTAAGACAAATTCTTACAGCCAGAGAAG
Organism: Mohoua ochrocephala; assembly: GCA_013398855.1. Lineage (NCBI taxonomy): Eukaryota > Metazoa > Chordata > Aves > Passeriformes > Acanthizidae > Mohoua > Mohoua ochrocephala. The sequence continues at coordinate 18,339 of VZTA01017776.1, read as the reverse complement.
ATGAAGTGCTCCTCCAGGTATGTGCGCCATGGAGGGGCTTTCAACCTCGAGGTTCCCAAGTGGCTGTGACACTCTGGAGAGGACTCTCTGTCCTTCAAGTGGGTGAGTGTGGGTTGTCCTCTGAGGAGCCAGGTCTTTGGGCTTCCTCTCTAGGTGCTGCAGACCAGGTGTTTCACTGCTCCATCACTCAAAGCAGTGAAATGGGAGAGATTATTGACCTCCTTCAAAAGGGCAGTCACTGCATCCACGTGCAGAAAAACGTGGCACCTCAGGGCTGGTGGTGCTCTTAACAGCCCACTTCCAACAGCGCCGGTGAATATCCATCCACGAGCCAAACAAATCTGAGCCAATTACTGCTGTCACCGGGTTGAACACCTCGTGCCTCCTCAGTCATGTTCTGCCTCTGCATCTCATCCCAGGGGGCTTCTTCCCAGCCATGAAGCTCAGGTCTGAAAGGGTACCTTGGCTTGAAAACACCCTCAGAGAGGATGTGGCGTTTTGTAGAAGGAGCAGCGGGAGCTGTCACCTTGGGACTGCCAGCACCTTGGTGGAGACAGCACTTTATTTAATATTTGCTGGCTCCATGATGGCTGGGGTCTGCGTTGTGGTTTGCTGTAGGAAACCAAGATCTTGCATGTTACAGAGCCTTGTTTCAGTGTTATCTTCCTGCTCCATGCCTGGAGCCTTCAACAGGACAGGGAAAGGGGCTCTGTTTTGCAGTCCCTTTGCCTCCAAGGAGGAAGAAGCCCTCAATAAATGCATCTCTGAATGTGCCTCCTCTGAAAGGAAATCAATACTTTCCATCCAGTCTCTGGTGGGACAGGATGTTGAACAGCAGTCAGTGCCTTCACCCCCCTGCATGGGCCTGGAGCCAGGGGAACTCCAAGACTACAGGGATTTCCAGGTCACATCAGCATAGGATAGGAGAGTCCCCCCGTGCATCGGAGGGGACCTCTGACCATGACAGCAAGGAATCACTACTGGCCACGACCTGCTATGATTCTGGTTTGAAAAACCTTCCTCCATCCGCTGATGGCACTCTAAATGATTGTTTGATTTTTTTATGACTGCACGTAAAACATGAACCAGCTGGGACCCAAAGTGCTTCTCTCCACCATGAGTGTCTTTCCTCTAAGTCCCATCAAAGCCACCCGTCACCAGACACTTCCCCAGGGACTGAGTTGTCCATTCAGCCCGTCCCATGTGCAGTGCAGCTGCGCTTCTTAGGCATGGGGGAGTTGGAACTGGATGATCTTTATGGTCCCTCCCAACCCAAACCACCCTGTGACTCTGTGATTTACATCCTGAGAGGAGGCACAACCGCCAGCGCCATTCAGGTGGTGAATGACCATTACCCCGCGGAAGGATCCAAACAGAAAATATTTTGCCAGAAGCTGTAATTTTTTTCCTTAAATATTCATTTTGTTCCTTCTCCGTTTTTAGCTTCTTGGTGCTTTCCTTGTCCCACCCATCCTGAAGAGAGAGAAATAAGCAGAGTTTTAGTTTCACATCCAAAGAAGGTCCACGCCTCCTTTCCTCCCAGGTGGTAAAAGTGCTGCTCCATAACTGACTGTGCCATTGTGGTGTGTCCAGGGTAATGGAGTCTGCCTGTGTTCCCAAGGATTTTTATTGTTCTTTTTGCTGATTTTTCCTTGTGAGTCACACAGTTACGGGCTTGATTCTCTGGGCCAAGTGCTTGGCTGGAAACCATGGACCATCAGACTGCAAGTAAACCAAGTATTTGCCCCTGTGATGTCCAGGAGTTAAAAATCATGAGCTAAACTCCAAAACCCAATCTGAGGCATCCTCCAGGCCCAATGGCCACATATTGGCCTAATTTTTTCAGATTTTTAACCAACAGTAAGAGCTATAAACTCCAAGGGTAGGCAGGAGTGCATCACCTATGCCTTGACTATCTTAAGGAGTGTGTGTGGTGCTGTAGGTGTGAGTATGAAGAGGACCTTGCCAAACACCACCCAGACTTTCCAAATTGCGGTGTTTTGTGCATGTGGAGAGACCTGAACGTAGCCCTCGTGAAAGAGTCCATCAAATAATCAACGCACCCTTCTCCTCCCCAACCTCCAGTGCCCACAGGTGAAAATGGCGTTATCACTACCTGCAGGCAGTGAGTTAGGATTAAAATGGTGATTAGTGATAATAAATGGAGCACTCAGGTGGAAAAGTCCAGTCGACTCTCCTAATTGTGCCCCGGGGTGGCCGTGTGCTCAGGGACGCCCTCCCCTCGCTGTTGTACCACAGCACTGTACATCATCTTCCAAAATCATGATGAAGGGACTTTGGTTTTGCTTTGAGGCAAGAGTTTTGTTGTTCAAGGACAAAGCAAGACTCTGGCCTCTTCCCACACCCCTTTCATTATTTGGTTGTTTGGGTTGTTTGTTTGTTTGTTTGTTTTAATTTGAATGGAAGGCTGGAGTTGCTTTTCTATGCATAAAATGAGGCTGCTGGTGGAAACCTTTGCAGAGATGGTACATTTTATGTCCATGCAATCTCAGATCTCAAAAACCCAGGCCAAGATGCTTCTTTCCTTATCTCTCAAGTGCTCAGCAGCAGGAGGTGGTAGCTGGGATGGAAACGACCTGCAGGGGAAGGACCATTTGGAGGATGCCACAGCTGAAGCTGAAGCAAACCCACACAACACCATGTGATGCTTTCATCTTGGTGATTCTGAAGGTTGTTTTTCAAAGTCTGATGTGCTTCCTGAGTGGAGACACAGCTGCATTGCTGTAATATTAGGCTTCTTCAAAACTGAGACCCACACGCAGAAGGATCTCACCTTCCCAATGACCCCCGTGAAAACACTCAACCCAGACACTCCTCACCACTTAGGGCAGCTCAGAAGACAGAAGTGAAGTGCTGTAACTTGAACACATCTCTAATTATCTGGAATTTGTTCACACTAAATCAAACAGAGTGAAATGTCCTACAAGCACAGTCCATAATTCATGACTCTGTTGATTTCTCTCCTAGGCTACAGTGACATCAGTAAATAACAAAAGACTGTATCCTGTCAAAAAAACCAAGGGGGAGATATCTGAGGAACCGGGCAAATGCTCTCCAAGGGACATGAAAACTGCAGCAGCCTGCCATCACCCCGTGAGAAAAATAGAGTGAAAGCACATGAGATTTAACTCATTAAAAATGTGGGTTTAATGCAGATTTGTGTTTATACATTGTAGCATCTGGAGTTTCCAATGAGTGTGACCACATCCTCCTTGGATTCAGCAAGCCTTTAAGAGTGAACCACAAAGGAAGCACAGAAATTACTTCTTTAGAGACAAAGAAAAGCTTTTGTTTTCTGTTATTTTACAGAATGGCATTCTGACAGAACCCTGCTTATTCCGGGACCTGTGTTATGGAAGCAGATCCTCCTTGTCCCAAAGGACGTATCCCAGTCTTCCATCTTTAGGACATATTCCATTCCCCTGCCTTTGAGACAAGGTAATAATATTTTTCCTAACACAATATTATTGTGTTTTTATACTTCTATAGCATCTGAATAATGTGGCAGAATGAGGAGACCAGGCCTCACCTGCTTTTTTTCTCTTCCAGCTAGTGACAGACCATATCAGGGCATCCTTGATTTTCCATCTCTCAGCCTCCAGCAGCACCTGTCAGCAGCCCATCTGTTGGAGAGAAAACCCATTTGGCTCTGCTCTGTAGTTATTTAAGGAGAGGGATAGCAAATGTTTACATCATTCAGGAGCCTGAGTCCTGGGGGAAACCATCAGGTTTTGATTCTTAACAAACACCAAACTTGAGCCTTGCCTGGTGGCACAAAGCTGGTAGGATAGGAACGTGTTCCCATGTTCCCATGGCCATGTTTTTTCCCACAGCTCCCCTTCCCACACTCCACGTTCAGCAGTGCCATGTGGGGACAGTGGCCCTCAGAAGTGGCCTTTCCCCTCGAGACAGGGGTGGAGATGAACAGCAGGTCTTTGTGCTGGGCCAGACGGTCAAGAGGAAGCAGCACCAGCAGGATCAGCAGCTTTTTTCCTAGAGGATGATGAATCAAGGCCAGTGAGCTCCTGGCTCCAGCCCTGGTGTCCAGTCCAGGAAAAGAGAGAGAACTGGTGGTGGCTGGGTTGGGCCATGAATGTGGGAAGATCTCTGAAGGAGGGAAAGCCTTTAAAGCAGGAAAGCGAAGCTCAGAGGGATGTGCTGAACTCGCTCTAGACTGGGTGGGGCAGAAAACCAAAACATGAATCAGCTCCCGAGCACTGGAAAGAAGCAGGTCTCGGCCATTTGGAGTTGGCTGCCACGGACTCTCCTCACTGCCAGTCTGTCCAGCACAAGCTGGACAGGATGTGCCTGGCAAAGGGCCTGCTGAAGGGGATGAAATCACCGTGCTGAGGCTGCCTGAAACTTCCTACACCCCCTTCTGGAGTGGGAGCACCACTGACCGTTTCCCAGGTGCCTTCCCATCTCCCAGATATCCACCCTCCTGGGAAGGGTAGGGCAGCTGAAGGGAGTGCTCGGTTAGTGCAAAGGAAGATGGACCATTTTATTGATCACTGCTTTTTCCCTGAAGGATATAAGAGCAAGAAGGGCTGGAGCAATGAACCACAGCTGAGGAGAACCAAAACCACCATGGGCTTCTGTGACTCCCTCCCTGTTCTGTAGGAACCAGGAAGGATGAATCAGGAGGCAGGACAACCTGCTTGATCATGGGACTGTGAGACACCAGATGGAGATGGACCAGTGGAGAGGTGGCCAGAGAGCCGAATCCATGAAAGCCAGGAAGCCTGGCTCCCAATGGGAACCTGGAGAACATCAAGGAACAAGATCTCCCTGCAGGTCCAGTCCTATTTCTCCCCAGGGGCTGACCTGGGCCCCTCGCTCAGACCGACCAGCTCTACCTCATTTCTCTTTGGGTAGGTGAGTTGAGTTGCTCAGGAGGGATGCTCTTCCAGTGAGTTTCACAGGAAGGAGCACAGGCTAGGGCAGCCCTGCCCTGATTATGAGCAGAGAGCTTTATTATGGATGTGGGTTACAAAGAGTGGGGAAATACGGCCATAGGTCAGGAAAGGTTGGGTGAGGATCCAGCGGAAAAGGGCAAATGACAGAGTTACCTAGAGATTTGGAGCACAGAGAGCAGAAAGATGGGCAGAGGGCTCGGGGAAGATGAGCCTGGGCCAGCTGCAGGGCATCCCAGCAGGGAGGTTAGTTGTTTAGCAGAGAGATCTTATGGTAGGTAATCTTTCAAACAGTGCAAAATCTTTAGAAACAACAGAACAGTCACTTTATATCAGGTTAAGTATCTGGTTCTTGTAGCCCTGGTGTTTACATCTGGCCCTAAAACTCAAATTACTGCTGATGGCTTTTAGGTGTCTTGAAAACCTCACGTACCTTCTACAGCGTAATTGGTCTAAAACACGTTTTCCTTGTTTTTCTGGTGCCAGCGCCAGTCAGAGCTCCAAGTTTTGTAACCTGCTTGTTTACACTGCTTCAAGCAAATCAGAGTCAAGCCTCTGGATGTTGTGGTGCCTTTCACCACATTCTTCCTGCAGCCTTTTTTTTGCTGCCTTTTCCACCCCATCCCTGACAGGGGAAGCACTGTTCTTCCCGTGCTCCTTGGTTCTGTGTTCGAAGCAGTCACAGAAGAAGTGACAATTAGGAAAGAAAGAACCTTCAGTATCTGCTTTGGCAGGCACAACACATCCCACTGCTGAGCTGCAGCGAGTCAAAGCAGCTGCCTGCCTGGGTCAGATGGAGATTGTGCTGCCTTGTATTCTGGGATCTCCCCAGAGAGCCTGGTGCTCTGCCACGCTGCAGAGGGAGTGAAAACCCAACATTAAAGTCAAGCAACGCACATTTATAGCAGTCCTGCAAGGAGCAGGCAGTTGGACTCATTGATCCTTGTTATTTTTCACTTTTAGGGTGGTGAGGCCCTGGCACAGGTTGCCCAGAGAAGCTGTGGCTGCCTCATCCTTGGAAGTGTCCAAGGCCAGGTTGGATGGGGCTTGGAGCAGCCTGGGATAGTGGAAGGTGTCCCTGCCCACGGAAGGGGGTTGGAACACAAAGCTCTTTAAGGTCCTTTCCAACCCAAACCATTCTAGGATCCTTCTGGGACCCTTCCAACCTGAGATATTCTGTGATTCCAGGATGCTCAGTAGCAATTCAGAAAACAATGGTGATTAGAAGCAAACAACAAGGCTTGATAAGTTATTATTTGGGAGATCAAGTAACCTGGGGCAGGGTAACAGACATCAGCTTCGTCCTTCCCACGTTACTGTGCTCTACCAAAATGATTTAAAGGTTGCTAAGCAATGTCAGTGTTTTTCCCCCAAACTGAAGGAGCATAACAGAAGCCAATGAATTCACTGCAGTAGAACTGAACTTATATCAAATCTAAATATATATATATAATCATTGCTACTGATGATTTCTGTTCCTTAAAGCATTCCAGGCAGCCGAAAAATCTAATGAAAGCCAAGATCCTTATTTCATGTCATTTATAGTGCAGAAGTCTTCTGGATCAGCCAAGGTGGACCTGCAACCCTTTCTCTAGGTCTTATCTGGCCCCGGTTCAGTGTCCAAGGCTGTTGCTAAATGCTGCATGAAGCCCCATTTTCCTTCCTTTCTCAATCCAGGGAAAATGCAGCGAAATCTCCACCCCAGATGATAAAAAAGAAAATCTTATCAAAGCACGACTTTATGAAGGGCAAGGCAGACAAAGAGAGTGGGAAGAAAGAGAAGATAATTTCCTAAACCATTAAATAAGGCTCATTTTCCCACACCATAGCTTCTCCCTCCTCGTTTTTATGAGGCAGCAACCAGTCCCTTCCTGTCAACACATCACCTCTGTGTTTTGTGGGTGAACAGGGGAGGGTTCTGGGTCTGAAGGTCCCTCTGCAGCTCTCTGCTAGTCCCTTCTGTCCCTGCTGCTCCCCTCTCTCATCTCCTCAAGACACTCTCTGGTGCCTTCACAGCACCACAAGTCTAGGGAAGACCTAAAACCAGCATTTTCATTTTTATGCCACGAAAGGCAGAACTTCCCAAACAGACTTTGGGGATTCTGGTAGAGTGCCCGAAGAAGTCTGGAAGTGACACAACAAACAGTAGATGCCAGAGGACAAGAGATGAGGACTTGAAATTGTCCTATTACATCTCACAGGGACACAAACAGGAGACTGAGGTGCACAGCAGAAAAATCCCATTAGCACAGGAACCATCAGCACTTACTGGAGGTTTCACCTGGCTCCTCCAGGTGAGGACCAGCCAGCACTGGAGACATGGAATAATGTGGAGCTGGTGCTGCCAGCTCCCTGCAGTTCATCCCTGCAGTTCATCCCTCCAGATTTCCTAGTATTTGTTCTCCTGTTCTGGGAAGAGTCGAGAGCTGCAAGAGGCCCAGCTCACAGGGATGTTTAGAGAAAGGAAAGTCCATTGTGTGAAAGACTTTGGTATTTCAGGGTTTGTTTTCCTTCTGACACAGAACAAAACACCACCATGTCAAAACCCTCGGCAAGACAAAACAGAACAACAACAACAACAAAAAAACCAACCCGAAAAACCAACAAACAGTGGCAGTCAGTTTGGACATGGTCTGTGGAAGTGTTTTTCTTCGTTTTTGGGCTTTTCGATCTCAGGATCTACTGTTGTAGCTGTTTCAGGAAAATAAAAAAAAAAAGAAAAAGAAAAAGAAAGAAATAAAGGGAAATAAAGGAAAATAAAAGCCACACCAAGGCAGAGAAGTCTTTCCTGTGCCAGGTCTGACCCTGCCTCGGTGGGTTTTCTCTGCAGTGGCACCGGGATCAAAGTGTCTCTTCTCTTTCTACCCTAGGTGGAATGCAGAGCTGCAAAGGAGCCCCCAAGTTTTAAGTAGGAAATCTTGGGAATGGGCAGCGCGGGCACCCTGTGTGACACCAGCAGAGCTGTTCTGCACCAGCTTTCCTTGAGCAGAAGGACTTGGGCCAAGCAGTCCAGAAACTTTAGACCGGTGGGGCGTAAGGGCTGGTTCCCAGCGACAGAACTGGGGGAAAGCCGCGGCTCTGGGCGGTGTTTTGGGTCAAAGCGCTCTGACACCGAGGGCTCGGAGCCCAGCCTCCCCGCTGGCCCTGGCTGCGCTCATGCCTCTCCTCACGCTTCCAGCCCCTGGGACGGGGATGTTTCGTGGGTGGCTGGGGGGGTTTGCCGGTGGGGCAGTCTCGGGTGCCGATGCCTTCCCCGGCGGCAGAGAGCAGCTCGCCACCAGCTCTCTCGCCGCGCTTCCCTCGCGCTTGGCAGCGCGCCCGGCCGCCTTTCACTGCCGCCTTTTCATTCGCCTTAATTCACTGCGTTTCCTTTCTTGCTCCTTGCGAGGAACAGAGGGAGAGCTTGTTCCAGCAGACGGGCCCCATCCGCTCCACCCGGCTCCGCTGGAGCGAGGGCTGGAAAAGCGGGATGCAGGCGAAGGGGGGATCTCCCACCCCTGCGGGGCCCCCGCGCCGCCTGCGCGCCGCTTCCCAGCAAATACGGTAAGCGCTCAGCCTAAAAATGTGAGTCTGATCTCATGACACAGGGTGGCCCTGCATTCCTCACCTCTGACATAACCCGCTGGGAGTGTGCTCCGCAGAAAAACACAAACAAGATGTCCTGGCGGGGCTGGCGGCGGGGGCCGGGCAGCTGGCAGATGTTCCGCAGAGCCCCCCGGGTGCCACGGCTCCGGCACAGGCTGTACCCTGGCGGGGAGGGCACGGCCCCGGCCCGTGCTGCCAGCGCAGAGCCGGCCGCGGGTGGCTGGGGGGGTGCCCGGCCTCCCCCGGCCCTCGGGAAGGTGACGTGCTGTGGTTCTGCATCACCCGGGGAGGCAGCTGGATCTCCTCCCAAAATCTCCCCTGGGGTTTTGCTTGGCCGGTGCCCGAGGGCATTTGTAAGGACTTTGCGGTGCTTTTGCAGGCGGCCGGTGGTTGTTATTTTTTTGCCTTGTTTTTTGTTTCTTTCCCAGTGTCCCTGGGACAGGCTCTGCTCTGGGTCTGCCATGGCCATGGTCCCCCGTGTCCGTGAGGCACAGCGATCCCAAGGCCCTGTTCTGCTGGCTCTGTGTCATGCCCAGGCTCACGCCGTGCCCCACAGAGCTTGGCACCCACAGCCCTGGGTGTCGCGGGGCCG